>JASDQU010436611.1:53981-85363 GCA_032191745.1 Picea mariana
TCTGCAGGAAGAAGTTTAGAAGCTACATTAGCTAATAAATCTGCTTCAGAGTTATTCAATCTAGGAATAGAATTTATATTAAAAGCAGAAAATTTGTTCATTAAATCCCATACCTCAGACTGGTAGCTTTTGAGATGCAGATATAGACAATGGATAGAGTCTCTTACCTGTCTAACCACTATTTCAGAGTCGCCAAAGATGGTTAAATTTTGACTGTTCATATCCAAATCTTTTCTGAGACCTTGGAGTAAAGCCTCATGTTCTGCAGTATTGTTAGTACATTCAAATTCCAACCTACATGCAATCAATGTTTTGTTACCTGCCGGATCAATAATGACGTAGCCTGCTCCAGCTCCTTCTTTGGACTTTGACCCGTCCAAATACAGAGACCAAATTTGATTTTCATCGGGTACATGTGATCGTTGCGTGGAAGCTGTTGGCTGCATATATGCTACAATCTTAGACTTCTGTTCTGGATTGGTGATAGGTGAAGCCTCGGCCATGAAATTGCCGAAGAAGGTGTCCATCCCTTGCACTTCAGGTGAATCATCAGAAGGTGTATATGGTTCGTTGGGATCATTCAGATCTGTGACCGTGAACTTAAGGTAGCGCTCACGATTTACTCTGATTTTATTAGGCTTGCCATTCTCTGGGAGCCACAGGTGAGACCAATGTGTTGCGAAATAACCATGTAGCTGTTCGGACCAGTCCCTGCTTAAAAACATGCCATACACTTCTGGAATATCCACAACTATTATATCAATAACTTGATGAACCTTGGGGTTAGATGATAATCTAATAAGCACATTCTTTAGTTCGCCTATAACTTTGACATTTGTTCGATCAAGTTGTATGATTTTTAAAGTAGGTGGTTCAACTTCTGCGTTAATCTTATGGCATACAGTCCAAGACATCACATTGGATGATGCCCCTGAGTCTACCATACAATTGTGCACATTTCTATTAAAGATCTCGAAAGTTAATAGAAATGAAGGTACATTTTTGCGAGTGCTAAGAGTAGTAGCTTGTGGTTTTTTACTCGCAGTTTCTAAAGCTACTTTATCTACATTATTTACATTATTTACATTACTTACAGGAAGGCTTCCTTTATCTTGAGGATCAGGATTGTTTTTAGTGGAAGTCTTCTGGGGAGATTTGTTTTGCACAACCTTGTTGCTATTAGAATTACCATTTTTCCCATTCTCTGAAATATTTTGTAACATTTTTTGTAGTAGAAATGGAAACTTCAATAACTCATAAATAGAAATGTTAGCCCTTAACTTTTTAAGATCTTCAACAACATCATAATCTAAGTTGGGGTTCACATTACTCTGTTTAGTCTCAGCTGATTTAGATTGCTTTGGAGGTGAAGTTGTGGTGTTTTCGGTAGAAGGTTTGTTTGTTGTCTTACTCCTAGTATTATAAGGATGAACTGTCTCGAAGTTAGCTTGAAAGATGCTATCCGAGAAGTTTCCAAAAATGTTTGGAGAAGACTCTTCCTCTTGAACTGTCTCTTGTTCAACTACCTCCTCAGGAATATCAGGAGGCATCAAGTTATCTTGGGCTTCTAGAATTGTTTGAAGGGCACATTGCAAACTTTCTAGATTTAGGCCTTTAGTGGTTGGGTTAGGTCGGTTGGTAGGAAAAGGCTTCTGGAACGGGGGTTTATAAGGGCCTTTGCTCGAGGAAGCTTCTTCGATCGACCTTTTTAATTCTATAACTTGATTTGACAGTTTTTGAACAACTTTAGTTAAGTTTTCCAAATCAGAATTTTCAGGTTGTGTTTTACTTTGAGTGGGTCTGGGGAGGATTCCAATCTTCTTTTTGGAAGAAGAACTAGTCTCAGTTTCGTTGCTAGTAGATTCTTTAAGACTAAGTATGTCTTTTTCAATCTGGCTGGCCTCCTCAAAGGCTTCTAACAGCGTGTCTTTCTTAGATTGTTTAACCCAAATAGATATACTTTGATGCAAAGCTTTAGTGTAGTATACGATTATAAGACTCTCGGCGGGCATAGAATCCGTAGGGATTCAGTTTTTAAGTGTTAAGAATCTTTGATTAAAGTCTTTAACTTTTTCTTTTGGGTTCATTTTTAAGCTAGAAATATCCATGACTAGGACTTCCGGAGGCTTACCATCTCCGAACTTTTCCAAAAAGCATGACTCAAACTTTTCCCAAGACACGATGGTATGGGGTTGTTGGACAAAGTACCACATGGATGCATTACCCTCGAAAGTATAAGGGAACAACCTACAGACAACGTCTTCATGTTCGACATTGTGGAGTCTTATGGCTAACATAAATTTTTTAATGTGATCTTCAGCGATCTGTTTTGAGTCAGGGTCAAACTTGGGAAGCCATTTCTCCGGATGTTTAAGCAGAGGGTGCTGAGCTCCAGGTACAGCTACGACATCCTGATCAAGCTAGGGTCTAGCAGGGTTGTTCTGATTTTCCATTGGTGTAGTGGGTGTTGAAGGCTGAGAAGGGGAATTGCCTTCGTCAGAGGAATCTCCTCCGGAAGAGGAAGGAGATGATGGAGGTGGTGAAGGGGGTATCCCAGATCCTCCTACAACATGATTTAAAATTGGATCTGAAGGATTCACAGTGAGGTTAGTGTCACCTAATTGTTCTCTGATATCAATGAAATCCAAAGGTTGACCCCACGGACGGTTTGGTTGCCTCAAATGGGCTAAGGCACTATGTGTTTTTATAAGAGATTGACGAACAATCTCTTGTATGTCACCACCTGTAGGATTAGGGGTCGCTGGATCAACTGTGATTTGTGGATTGTCGGTTGAAGTAGTTGTTGTTTGAAGGGGAATATTATCGTTTGAATGGCTTCTAGTCACTATAGGTGAGTGATCAGGTGGTGGAGGAGTCTTGCGACCATCTCGTGCCATTAATTAAATTCAGGCCCTCCTTCTAGCACCATTTGTTGATGGGCGAAATCGACCGTCCGTCAATTGGAAGAGTGGAACCGGTCTGGGGTTGTCTAATAACCCAAGCCGTTTGGAATGAACCACCCTGACGGGTTTAGCGGCTCCGTTAGCCGATCTAAGGTCCTAAGAAAACAAAAGAAAACTATTCTAAACTTTCTAATCTAACTAAAAATAACAATTAAAACAAACTAAACTAATCTAACTAAAACTAACTATTAAAACAACCTAAACTAATCTAACTAAAAAGGAAATAAAACACACTAATAAACTAATCTAACTAAAACTAACTGTAAAACAATCTAAACTAATCTAACTATTCTATATATATACAATCTACTAACTAATACTATATTAACTATAACTAATTAACTATATCACTACTAACATCAATAAATCTTATTCACAAAATGTACATTATCTACAATTTACAGATTTAAATAAAACCTGAAAAACTCATTTGCATTCTGCCCTAAGACAGAGAAAAATATTTTTGTTGATTTTATAAATTTTATGAACAAGAAATAAAACAGAAACTAACTAAACTAAACAACTAATATACTAATTCTAAATACAAATGTAACTAACATATATCTAACTAAACTACTAATATTATACTAAACAAACTAACGAAAATAAATTACAAACTGACTTGGAAAACACTCCAGATTTGTCCTGTGTATGATGATTGTCTTAGCTGATTGGAGGGAGGAAATCCGCACTGAATTATCCAGGAGCTTCTCGTAAACGATAGCTTCAATTCTCTTCAATTATGATTACAGGAAAAACAAGACATACAAATCACAACAATCATATGATTTATAAATCTTCACAGTTAGATAAACCTGTATGCAAAGACTTATATCAAATAATTCAATTGATGAAGAAGAGAAATCTGTCATTCATTAACTGAACTAAGTAATTGCTATATTTTTTAAAGTAATGAAAGAAATCAGACATGGATCACATTAATTAAATCACATCATTCTGCAATAGACTATGATAGCTAAAGTAGTCTATAATCAATTACAAATGACATGCATAAACTTGAAACAAAAGATTGATATTATGAAAAGTGAAAGCTGCAGCAGAACATCAACTTCTGTCTCAGTTTGTATTAAAAATACATAGCCTGGTTCTCCCACAAGTGAGGATGTTCCTTATTACAAAAAATAATAAGTATTTAAAGGTTTTCCACAGGGTAAAACCTCCTTGTGGAAGTTATCAAAACTGTTTACATAAAATCTGGGAAGATATCCCAAGTTTAACTAAACTAGGAACCTAAAATAAAACTAAAACACACAAATATCCCCTAGATTGTCTAGCATGCCCAATGCAATTCGAATTTACCTGAAAAGGGTAAAAAATGGACAAGTTAGAAGGATCCTTTATATAAAAAATGATAAAAATCTAATTCTATAGACTAGCTACAGAATATTGCGATTTTGTAGCTAGTCTAAATAAGACACAGAATCAACATTAAAATCTATTGAAAATCTTTTAAAGAATTAAACTCAATTAACATCCAATAGCCATTTGAAAACGAATCAATCAATTTGAAATTGTTACACCATTCGAAATCAAACAGGATCAAAATTAATCAAATAGTTAGAGAGATATGCGTACTCTGTTTCTTTTGTTACCACAAAATTGAACGAACATAATTATAATCTACAGTTGTGAAATCGTTTGATATCAATTTGAAACTGATATAATCAAAACAAATCGTGGACAATTTTTATGTTGCCTTATCAACAAAAGATACGATCGAATCCAACAATATCGTTTTCAAATCGTTATAACTGTAATGACATAGCAAATGATTCATGCCACGAGTGGATTAACTCAAACTGGTGCGAAAATCAACTCAAATAAAATCATAACAAGATCAATTAATTGGTAACAGAACTCGTAAGAATTACACGATCGTTTGTTATTGCAAATTGGGTGAACAAGATCAATTGACTTTGATCAAAATCGTTCCATTCAAACAAATTATAACCGGATTTGATAGAGATAATCTAGGTTGACCATTTCGTTTTACAAATCAATCAGAGCAGCAACTATAATACTAATCCAACTCATAAAACAATCATGCCAACTCGAGATATGGGATAATCCAATCAGAATAAGAGCGAATCGAACAGTTAAGGTTTTAACATAGTTATTACGAATCAAAACCATTCCACGATTCGGGCGCATTTGCACAGGCTTAAATGAGAGCATTATTTTCATACGAAATAGAGTAGTTATTTCCAAATTGAAACTGAACAGAGTTGTATTCCTGTTCTTAGAAGATTACATGACACAACATATTACAAGATCGTAACAACCAAATTCATTGAAATCATTTGCCAATCACAGCATATGAACCATAACGAAATCAAATCCAAACATGATCATATTCTAAATCGAGCATGAAAAACTTCCTGTTCAGATTAGATACAAAACGAATTCAATTGAAAGCAAACCATCAATTTCGTTAACTTAATCGAACAAACGAACAAATCAAATCCAAATGAAGACCAATCAAATCCGATAAAAATCTATCAGTGGCTAAACTAGGAATGATCAAATCATGCATCCAAATCGAAACTTCATTTAATTTTAGCAAAGCGAAAACAGAGCTATTTCAAAGGATAAACAGAGCTATTTGAAACCAAATTCAAATCATTATATTAATCCTAGGAATTCAAAAAATGCAATTGATAGGAAATTCATACCTGTATGACGAGCAGACGGTTTGGTCATGACATTTTGGAGTTGACAACGGCTGTGGCCGATTCAATATTCTTGAAAACGATGGAGCCAGTTGTCTTCTGCTTCCTATCAGTTGCTTGGAGCTTGTTTCTTTGACTGGTCAATACTGCAATTTGATCTTCCAGTGATTGGATTTTCGATTGGAGTATGGGAACGTCGATGTAATATCATTCCAACCATAAATCACATTGGTCACAGGGCGACTGTGTGGGTTTCGAAAGCACAGGTGAGGGTTTGATTACATTGCCGAGGGTTTCATTAGGCAATTTGATACCAGGGTAGCTAGGATTATTTCTTAGGCAAGGGGGAAGATTCATCACGAAATCATAAGGTGGTTCGGGGCATAAACCCTGTGAGTAAGGGTACTCACTAGCTAGAAAACATTCTATGTCAGAATTTGAATCCTCACTAAGGATGATGGGCTTTTGCTCAACAGAGGGTTTAGGTTTATTCCTTGCCATTCTCGAAATAAGCCAAGCGTTCTTTTTACCCTTAGCAATAACAGTAGGGTTTGCCTTGGCCCTTTTTCTCACAGGATTTTTAATAGTCTCAGCCTTCTCTGCTACATCATCTGGTAAGTATATCATGGTCGATCGAGGGCTTAGGAGATGGCAGTAGGACATGGAAGGGCACGGGTGGCCCAACTTTGGCTTCCATAACCAAAGGCTTGTCAACCTGGACAATGTCTGTGTCATCAAAACCATTTCGAGCGAAAAAATCTCTTCAGCTATCACCATGTAAACTCAAGTGATAAACAATAATAAGTTTAATTAGTCCATGGTGGAATAGGCTACTGTCGGCCTTCTCCCTTTTAAACCTTTTCGACATTTTATATAGGCTATGCTGGAGGTAAAAGGGCATATTCAACGAGTATCCCATAAAAATCATTAACAAACGCAGGTGGTAGAGAAAAACGAGTCCATATCCAACTTCACAGGTCATGAATTGTTTGACTACCATTAAAGTATCATGCCATCGTGGTTTAAGCACAGAGATGGGCATACCTCTGTCACAAGAGGTGACCTTTCGGGAGACGAACAATAGTGGCCATGGAACCTCTTCCACTTTAGAATTTTTGAACCAACGTTGGTCTGTGGTAGGTAACCCTGTAGCAGAACTAATAAACTTCTCATCAATTTCCAACTGGATGTCACCCACCTTGGCTCTACAACCATCGAAAGTCAAAGAGAACTGTTGTGCAACACAGAGATTAAAACCCTCAAATCGCTGTATAAAGGTGAGCCAACCGTTATCCTCCAAGTCCTTCCGGGCATTGTCAAATAACAGCAAGGATTGGCTGCCATTTGGTTCAATTCGCACCACCAGTGCCATGGAGCCGAGCACACGGTGAACGAGCCAGGGTTTGGGTCATAGCATACACAGGAGTAGAGTGTGCGAAGGGTTACACAAGCGAACAGAGGTAAATGGGGAGAAGGGATAGGCATAAATGTCATCGTGCGAAGGTGGTGGAGCTTATCTCTGCTATGCACAATAGTTATTGTGAATGGTACAACCGCCGGCCTATAGCTGTTCTACCCATTATAACATAGTTCAACAATCATATCGCTTGATCGACCAATGAAACCAATAGTAAGTGTATAAACCAACGCGCACAATCAACGTTATGCCAAAGTTTTAAACCATCAACATACAATTTGAAACCAATACCAAATGTTTAACCATGCGCCAATGTATTGTAACAACTCATAACAAGAGTTTAACCAAGGTGTCAATGGGTCTTCATATAATCAACATGCCAATAGTTATGAAAACATGAACATAGGTATCATATTAAAAGATATATATGAAAGATTTAACCACAACACCTATGTATTTTCATGAAACCAATGGTCAAGTAGGTCAAATAAAATGCAAATCCAAATGCCAATGCATTACAAACTCGATGAAAACAAGTCACACAATCAATACAAGAATGTCCAAAGAGTACAGATCAAAAGTTTTTCCAGCTGCATAATGATAAGTGAAATGTAAGTGTAGTGGGCATATCGACAAGGATAATGACAGTTCAAATAATGATTTCAATGCGACTACGAAAGACCAAGTTTTCACGCTTACAGTCGTGAAAACATAAACAAAGGTAAATGTGCAAATGTCGCAAAAATAAAAGTGTCGTTTATTTGAATAATTGCAACGAAAAATTGATGTTTGCAAAACATTGGTGTAGGCAGCTTATAAGATAGTGGAAAAATGTGAATTGGCTGCCAACAGGGACTTGGTACTATTCATTCATTCAACAGTGATCTGGGTTTATGGTTTTCATGAATCCCCCTATCTATTGCCTATTTTTCCGATCCCCAGATTCTTTTCGCTTGAATTAATCAAGCAAATAATTATATCTGAGACAGAACATTTCCTGAAATTGTACAAAACCTCCAACCTCAAGTTCCATTTTATCATTGTCCCTTTCAATGTCAAAGCCAGATCTTGTTTATCTCAGATTCAAGCAGATCTCAAAGAGTTTAGTTTTGCACAGCTACAGGGGAGAATATATGACCCAAACCAAATCATATCCAAGAGAATATTGATAAACAAACATGCCCCTTATGAGCATGAACATGTTGAGGGTTTTGATAAGCTGGTAAACCTAGAAGTCTGTGTTGATATGGAAGCAATATTGCAACCAAATCAAATGCAACAAGTGGAGGCAACCTTGAAAAATAGTCAAACACAAAAATCTCCTCATAGACTGATATTCAAAGTTCCTAAGATGAGTGTTTACAACAAAAGAAGCAGTTTAGAGGCCATGGGCACCAGTGATCATCAAACTGCCCCAAATAAGATGAAAATTACATAGTCTCCACAGATTGCAAATTTGGAGGAGGAAGAGCCAAGAGAAAAAGTAAATATTGATATGGTGGAGAGCGGTACAAGCACTTTTGAAGTTGTAAAGGAAAGAAAAATAAAAAGAGAAGGAAGCTCTAGAACTTTTAGTAGCAGAAAATACATCTTTGACAAGACACCTGAAGTGATGTATCAATCTAAAGAAGATTTGGAAAAATAGTATGATGTGAAGGGAAATATTCCTCTGAGTGAGATGAGGGATTTAGTCCCTGAGGTAGAAAATATTTCCCAGCATAAATATTCTTTGTTCACAGTGAGAGATATTGAGAAGAGGACATTTAATATAATAGTTTCAGATGAAGACAAAGTGTCTGAGATCAAGATAAGGTATGAAAACATCAGTGCTCTAGAAAATGTCAAATTCCATAGACATACCCGTGACATGTTATATTCATATTACTTAAGCTTAATCTTGAAGAACTCAAAACCTTATCCCATATGATGAAATTGGAAGAACAATTAAGGCAGGAAAAGGAATCTAGTAGAGCTTGATAGACTCAAGTCAAAAGGTTGGAATCTGAAGGTCCCCAAGGGGTGAAAACCTTATTATCTGAAAAGGAAAAATTAATTCAAATATTGAAGAAGAAATTGAAAATTTCTTCCACAGAGCATCCACAAACAACAAAACTCATTGCTCTAGAACAAGAGAAGGAAGCATTTCGTCAAGAGGCATTGGACTACAAAGCTAAAGTGTTGCAGCTAGAGAAATAAAAAGTGAAATGGTCACAAGAGAAAAAAGAGTTGTTGAACAGGGATGTAGTTGTACCTTCTACTACAGAAGATAGGCCAAACATTGAAGGGCTTGTCCAGGCTATGTCACAAGCAGCCTGAAAGAAGGAGAAATCAAAGGGCTAAAACAGAACATAGAGAATTTGAAGCAAGAAATGCAAGCAAAGGATGAAAGAATGGCTCAACTTCAAAAGGAGAATCAAGCCTTACAAGAAAGGATAGACAAGCTAAAAATAAGATTAAGGGGCAAAGGAATGTTGCAGGGAGCCAATCACATCATATGGGATTCTATAGCTTCTGAAGCTGCCAAGTTCAAAGTGTATTTGAATTTCATCAATGACAAAGACAACATGGCCATCATATCCAGAAGCAGGTGCACTATTGTAAATGATACTTTAGCAAAGAAACCATCATAGTGGGCCCAAAATTCCATAAACCTGCTCAACTCCATTGCTACTACAAAATTTTAGACCATTGGAGTCAAATATAGAACTACATTAATAATCTAGGCCAAAAGGGTTATTGCTAAACATAACCTATTGAAATCAGTCCAAACCAAGGAAACACAGATGGAACAAAGTGTGCAAGAGTTCAAGGATTTGTTTGAAGAATTGTTTATTAAAGGCCTCCCACCATTTTGGGATGGAAAAGAATAATTATATGATCAGAAAGAATATAATGCGTACCTCACTTAGTGCAGAATGGATCACTCCAAGTTTGAAAACCTAGAGGAAAACATGAAAGGAGCAAACCTGGTTGAACATCTGATTATAGATTTTGAGATTTTGAATTAGTTAAAAGAAGTGAAAGTTGGACTACCAGTCATGAAATATGCCTCTTGCATTGACTTGGATATCCTGATCAAATAAATGATGGATTATGATATCCCTTCCGACTTGCAATGGAAGGAGATAGTATGGCTAGGTAAGACAAAGTGTAGTTTTCTAGGAGCTAGTAAATGATGTCCAAGTGTCACTGAAGATGGCAGATCAGGAAGAAGACCAGAACAAAACAAGTGGCAAAGAAAGGAGTTGAAGCGTCAGAGGAGTTAGAAGCCAGATCATCAAATGTTTTCTTGTTAATCATTGTAATCAGTTCCAATACCGAAACTGTCATTTGTAATTATTGCAATTAGTTTCAGAACCTGAAACATTTCATTTCAAGCATTATAATCGGTTTTAAACCGAAGGAACTTGAACTTGTATAAATATTAGGGGTTCCAAATGTATTAAGGGTTGGCAGAAGTGCAAGGGAATGATTTAGATGTTTGAGCTTAAATGTAATTTTTTGACGCTGAATAGAATACAAATGCAAAAGTCTTTGAAGTTTCCATGATAATATTCTAATGGTGGTGATATGATTTTTTTCTTCTCTCTTTGTATGTATTTATTGTATTTCTGATTTCATTTACACTGTATTACATTTAAACTGGATAGTTTAAAGGCCTATAATTCATCTTATGATGCTCTTGGTTTAAGAAATTTAAACTATGTTAAGTTTCTTCCTAACTAATTCATAATTCATCTCATTAATGCTCTGATGCAGTTACTTGTTTTCCCCTTTATTCTTACACTTTGCAAATTACAATTTATAACTCAGATTCATCACCTCATTTAGCCTTTATCCTCTGGAGATTTCTATCGACCAGTCAATGTTTTTGTTCATTTTTAGAAATTTAACTCCCTAGCCCTGAGTGTTCCTCCCCTTTCTTTCTAGCAAAATTATAAAAACCCCCCAAACAAACAAAACCTAGCCATTGATTGTCAAATAAATTCCAAGTGACAAGAGAGAGATTTCTCTGAGCTGAGAATGCTAGTACCCAAATCTAAAGTTGGTTTGTAGGTTACCTCTTTCATTTGTTTTATCAGCCGAACAAATTTACAAAGTGCTAAAACCTACCCCCCCCTCACATCACCCTCAATTCCCCAATACCCATTCTATATTCTATTAATAAATTGTAATGACCCCGTCGTTATGACAACAACATAGTACAATAGATAATTTTTTTTAAATCATTAAGAAAATGACGTTTACACATAATTCATAGCTACGAATAATCAATACAAAACATAGTAGAAATGTAGTTCATCACATTACAACCAACCGAAGAAAATAAAAATAATGATCAACCATATCGCTGAATAATAAAGAACTACTCACCCAACCTATTCTGCAAGGTTAGAACCTCCAGGACACATAAGCAATGCTCAAGCCCGGAATTCATCAGATTGATTTTGACCATTTAAGATCTCAGGGCTGGCGAGTATTATGAGGAACAAGGAGGTGTATAAATCCCTTAATCAATCACAACTCATAACTCTAGTCTAGAATATAAGTCATAATTAACATCATCACATGGCGCAAGAGAAATCTAACCACTAAACAAATCATACATCAACTTTATTTAATGGCACAAGAGTAAACAATTCTAAAACAATAATACATCTGCATAGTTAATATCACAAGAGTAATTGTCAGCTTTGTTTCATGGAGCAAAGTAATCATCAATTTATTTTCATGGTACAAGGTAAACACATTTCTAAACAATCATACATTCACATAATGAAGGGTGCAAGATAAATCTAGCCACTAAAATGGTCATAAATCAACTTTATTTAAGGCGCGCAAGTAATCTAATTACTTAATTAATAACACATCAATATTATTTCAAGGTGCACAAGTAATCTAATTACTCAATCAATCCACAATTTCAATTGACTAATCAACCCTCAATTCGTCATGATTTATTAGAATAATGTAAATCTTTTAACAACAATGTGAATAGTCAAGAGCAAGTAAGAGAATCCTAAAAATAATAGAGCCATGAGAGCGTAGGAACAATCTTGTGTCATAAAATTTTTATTCTAATCCTCTTTGGAAAAAGGTCAATTAGGATTAATAAGGTCGACATCCAATTAGGTGATCATCCTTGTAACCAAAAGAATCTATACATAGTTACATTATGTTTTACTTTATTAAGGAAACTTAAGGTATGTAAAAAGGAAAATCAAGGCAAGTCATATCTCATTAAGAAACCCGAAAGGACCCAATATTCTTAAAGCATGCCAGAATTAAGTGCTAAAGTACTTACTTGCTTTTACATTTCTTCACCTTTAAGTAAGTATTCTAATAAAGGAACAATTCATCAAAATATATATGCACATAAAATGGATAACCTAAGTCCCAAGGTTATTAAATCTCAACCCTTGAAAACCTTCATCAATGTTACTAACCATGATAACATAATTGTATTCATCTACGAAGAATGTAACTTAGGATGGTCTATCTATTTTGGGACTTAGTTGCAAGGCTGAGTTTAAGGTAATTACTTCCCACTCCAAGGGATAATTTAAACTTCTATTCTTAAGGAATTAAATAACTAATTTAATTTTTAAATTTATGTATCTGTATTCAATGGTAAGGGCATTTAGAATCCTCTAGGAGTAAAGGTAAAGATTAATTATTATGTAAAGAATTGATAAAAACTTCAACGATCAATTCTTCAATTGAATTCTCCAAACTTATTGACCATGTGTGGATAAGTTGTATCCTCCTAGAAAAGTATCATAATCGCTTGGTGAGGATCAATTAAGTCACCTAGAATTTGTTTTTATCAAAGGGAAGGATTAAACACACTTCTGGAATCATTTATCTCATTTATGTCAATCTAAATTATAAGTTAAAATTGGTAATCCTACACATATAGGATTGAATCTATTCGATCAAAAGGCGTTGACTTATTCCAGACTAAGAATGAATATGAGGAAGGGATTTAAGGATCCAAAAATTAGTGCAAGCCTCTTGGTAATTGACAAGCCCATGGGATAGCATAGATGGTAAGACGTGCGCACACTCTTCTAGTATGGGGAGAGGTCACAAGTTCAAGTCTTGTGTCCCTGGGGTGGAGGTTTAGCATCTCATATCATCCACGATGTAGAGAAGTATCGGGTGATTTCCCCCCACGAAAGTGAAGACTTGAGACAATGCGCAACTATATATTGGGTTGTGCCCTTATGTTTATGAATGGATGAAGGTAACACGACTTGTCTATCTGAGGAAAGGAGAATGCTCTGAAACCAAAATCGAGTCAGATACGGTGTCATGGATGCCTAGCAAATGAAATACACCATGTCCCAGTAACTTGTCTTCCATCTAAGTATCATGGTGATGTTCAATTCCATAAAAGAAAGGAGGGTCCCTTGAAGAAGCATAATGAGCTCGTATCCATTTCGTGGAAGGAATAGTCGTAGCTTGAAAATTTACACCTTTTCCAATTTCTTGAACTCGGAATTAATTAGGTCAATACAAGGTGAGGGGATGAATGATTTTGAGTTCCTAGAATTGTTAACCCAAGCCAAGAGGTGAGGTGAGACATGTAAACAGAAGGGGTTCTACTTCAATTTTTTAAACTCTCCCAGCAATAGAACTAAATCCACATTGATGAGGAAGTGTTTTTTAGTTTCTAGCACTTGATCTTCGATAGGTTTCTTAGATTGATATCCCTCCCTACCAAGGTGAAGTGTGTGAAGATTGACTGCCAGTTGTGGGAGGTATGTATAAATATTCTTATCTCCAGGGTTGTACCTCATCGATGCGCGTTCGATAGAAGGAGATCCAATACGATTTTAGGTGCTCCTGCAAGTCATGATGATTCATGTGATATCTTAGGTTTTCTCCTTCCCAAATCAGAACAATACCAATACCATTCAGCGGGGCCCAACAAAGAAGAGAAATTCATGTATTAGGGTTGTCCTTAGACGAAAATTTGGGCTGAAAGTAGTAATGGTGGAAACGGGTGCAAGGAAAACCCTTCTGTCTAGGTATCTTGCTCTCTTCATTTGGGGTGTTTTATAATAATTGTGTCCATCATACTAAGAGTAGGAGAGAAATAACCAAGGAGGCTTGAGGGAGAGTGAAAAATATATCCGAGTAGATCAATTTTTTACCTGTAATTCAAGGAACTCGAACTCAAGGTCGAGTAGCTGAGTAATCCGTTACATTTTTCTTGTGTTTTTATTTACATTACTTTTAAATGATAAATCTAAGGGTTTTGCAACACATAAATGATAAGGGTTGCAAAAGTAAGGATGGCGGAGATCTCACAGTTCATCCCACCATGGAGACTATTTTCTGATAAGGAAGATCTACATCTCGCCCTAGACACAACAAAAACTAGGATCCTAGCACGAATAAGGTTTCTGATCGATCTCTAATGGTAAGGATTTTGGGGCATATACAATTTTAAAAACGATACACTCGTACCATCCATGAATATAGTAACTAATACTTAGAAGAATCAGGATTAAATTTTATGTCCACAATCTAAAATAGTTGTTAAATTTTCAAGAGACAGATACGGGTCCCAACATAGAATTCACAAATCAAGAGTAAGTAACCTTCAATAAAAATAATAGATTCGAGTGCATGTCTATGGGTGAACCAGTTCATTAGTAAGTTGATCTGCATAGAATATTCAATTGTGTGCATAACTTTTTACTGCGGAGAACAACCTAATTTGTACAGTTTATTGAAATAAAGACCAAGGTATATATAAATATAAATTACGCATATGTAGAATTCATGGAATAAACTTGACTTCCCTCCATTACAAATTAAAGGATAAATTATGTCTAACCACAAATATTAATCGAAATACCTTGAACATGAGATCGGAGATGCTATATTCTGATCTTTAATCCCACACTCGCGCACGTTATTCTTTTCCTACTAATACTAAGACTTCACCAGTACCTCCCAGCCAATGCTAGGGGTACTCTTCTTCCCCCTTAGCCCCCCGAGCCGCAATGGGGCCACACACACAACCAGAATACTATAGCTCCCAACTTGCCTCGCAATGTAGATCCATCGCTCTCTCTCAAGATGGGTATCCCAACTCTCGCAAGTAAAACTAGTCAAATTTATGTAGCATAAATTTACCCATAACCAGTGTGTTTTACCTCTTTTTCCCATTTTCTTTATAGGATTTTCCTCCATGACATCTTGCCACTTGCACATTTAATTCACTTTTTAAATAATTAATTAAGAATTATTTCCCCCATACACTTGTCACCCTTTTCCTTAGTTGCACAAGTAAATCCACAATTTATTTTAATAAATGTCAATTTCCCTCACCCATCCTAAAAGCGCTCCTAGTTGTCTCTTTATTCCCCTTGTTTCCAATTAATGTTTGACGCCTTACTAATTCTCAGTTGAGTTAAAATAAAAGTCTTCTCCTAGTTAAAATAGTGGTAGTTTAGACTCTATATTCCCTTCTATGCGTGCACTTATTCTTTCATGCTTTATTCCTTTCTTATCTTATATTCCAATTAGGTATTTTCTGCACACATGTGTATTATATTAATTCTTTAGAATTATGCCATCTTTCTTATTTTCTTTAATTGACTTGCATATTTCCTATGTTATTTAATAATTAGTTTTAATCTTCTTACTCTCTTAGGCATACTTTTTTCATAGTCTTAGATTTTCATTTGGGGATTCACAATTAGTTAATTAAATCCTTAATTCATTCATTAATTAAAGCCAACAATGCTTAAATATTTTACAGGGTTTAATTATTCACTCAAGGTTTCTAGGCCACCTAGATTCATTGACTCAATATTTAATTTCAAGACATGCCCTTCAAGACGCACACCGTGCTCCAAGGGTGCCACTCACCTTTGATTCAAATTTTTAATTACACGATGTGCCCTTCAAGACGAGCTCTGTGCTCCAAGGGTGCCACTTGCCTTTGACTGGTTTTGGTAGCTTTCCAACCCTTGGAGTCAACACTCCATTCAGGCGACCTTGTGAGAAACTAAGGGCTTCTAAGGAATAATGACACTGCCTTATTACACACCCCTTAGAAATATTCGTGAGCGACTGTATTAGTATACCCTCATGACATCGTGGATCTCTCAAACTAGGTAATCGTTAACCCACAATTCAAGCCACAACAGGAGTGCTAGTAGGTTGTGAAAGGGATGTTTCCACACCTCTCCCTCAATATCTGGTCTATGTGCATGACCCCTTTACTCTTTATGTGAGTCATATTAGAAAGCAGTCATCAACCTGCATCCATCAACGAAACACTGTCAATGATCCATAAACAACATCATAGTATAATCGATCATATGTCACATATGCATAAATGAAATACTCAAACCAATGCAATCCACTCCCTAACTAAATCTGGAGTCCAAGGAGGTCCATTGATGCCATCAAAATCTTCAATCTATCAAGTGTCCTGCACACTCAGGAGAAACTTATCAATAAAATTTGTCAATACATAGATATCAAACAAAATAAATCATAATCCATCAACATTGTCATAATAATCCATAATAGAAACAGATAACCATACATTATAACTAGATCACTTGCATGCAAGTATCCTCAAGAATAAGTCAATAATATGTGCTCGCAAGAGTAGGATGTTACAAAAATATGCATTAAAAATATTCAAAATTGATAACATGTGATTGTAAAGCTATAAATGAGGTTTATCATTCCAAGGCATAATTCGTAAAAAGGAATTTTTATAAATGAGATTTATCATTCAAAATATGTTACAAATATAATAGCTATATAATGCACATCTATATGTCTTATAAAATTATTATACATCATCAATTTATTTTAGTCTTCTTTTTTGTTTTCCAGTTCTTAATTAATTCATCAATGTCCATGTCTTTGTTTACTAGGTGCTCTTCAACAACTAATGTTTCTTCTGTCCTTTCAGGTTGTTAGCACTCTGTAAGCTTCATTCGGCTAAGAAAATGAATGACAGAGGCAACCTACAAACCAACTTTGAGGCCGAAAACTAGCCTTTCCAACCTGGAGAGGGATCTCTCTGAGACTTCGTCTCTGTATAGGTTATGGATTTAAACTGTATGCTAGATTTAACACTTTTGTACAATATTTCTAGTTCTATTGGGGAAAGAAATCAAGACCTCGGGCTATGGATTCAATTTAAGAAAACAACGGAAAAAAATGACTTAGTGACTGAACTTGAGAGGATAAAGACTAAGTAGGCAACATTATTTGAGTTAAAAATTGTTGTGTGTGGCGAGATAAAAACACATGAAGAAAGTCGGAGCACCGTTGGGGATGAATTCGAAGTTCACTTAGAATAAACACAGTCATCTAAATGGAGAATCTAGAGAACCATACGATGAGTTCTAGATTCGAATCACGTTCTGATTTAGACAAAATATAGATATGAATATAAAAAACACAGGAAAGCATGTACACAAAGAGAGAGTACAATACATCAAACTGCTACCATTAGAATCTTTTCGTGAAATATTCAATACCTTTGCATTAAGTTTCAATCGAGTTCGAAAGCTACATTCAATAGTCACTATCTAAATTGTTTTTCCAACCAACCTGGCTTATAGTGAAAATACGAATTATATAGACAAGGGTGTGTCGCTCGGGCTAACCTACTCCCTAAGTACTATGCCTAGAAATTAGGCTTTGACGATTCTCTCCTAGATGACTCTTCGTATGGAACTTTACTAAAAATAGAAACTGACTGCACTCGATCGCAGAATAACCGACATCTTTGCCATGACACTTTGACTATCAGCAAGGCTTCATTGTTAGGGAGCGATGTGTCGATGTTTCTCCTTTGACAAGGTATCTGGATGGTCGAGTGCTCTGTCAGACTCCTGCTACCCATTTTTACAGCCTTGATCTCTGTTGTGCGATCATTTGGTGGAGGGTTCATGTGGCATGTAACTGTTGACTGTCGTAGGTGTTTCCAACTTGACAACACTAGCTAGGGGACAACGCCTTTCTTCAAATTGTCGTGTGTCCAATGTACACATGTCCTTTGTCATATATGGATCTCCAATGTTGTGCATCATATGCTTGTCGTGTGGTTACCTGTCAGAGTCCCTACTTCCTGGTGGAAAATAGGACAGGGGAAGACAAAATCTGTGCCATGTTTGAGAAGACAAAAGTGGATTTGGTTGATCATGCTTTTGGCCTCATCTACAGTTTTGATATCTGAAGCGTTCTCCTGAGAGACCAGTTTCAAATTTTCAGATTCATTACTTGTCTTTGAAGAATCATGTTCCCTTTCATCCTCTTCTGCACACTGGCCAGAGCTACACGAATGTTTTCCAGGGCTGGTCCACATTCCTTGAAGTGATTTGCATTTCCTTATTCTGAAATACTTTTTGCTTCGCACAACTAGATGATTGTGTCTTTCACTTCCCTGAGCTGCCTCTTGATCCAAGTCATGTTTCCCTCTTGGCCCTTTGATGTTGATGCCTCGAGGGGATTCGCTGGTAATTGTTGTCTCAATTCCTTTCTCTCCTGGTATAGCTCAGCAATAGCAAGTTGCGCTTGCTTTAGCTATTGTGATAGTTCACGAATATCTGTGCCTTTAGTGTCTTTCCCTCTCCTTCTACCGCAGGTTTCTCGACTCGTACCTTCGACAAGTTCCAGTCGAATGGTGCGCATGAGTAACTCTTTGGCGACCGACTTTGTGCGTGGCTTGCTCAGGACTTAGGCCTCCCCGGTCTCTTTGTTCTTCATTGGTCTGCCCCTCTTTTGGGGTATTGACTATTGGGGAGATGGGGCTTCCAGTGCCTTTCCTTCTTCTGCACCCCTTCCTATTTCCACCTCCGCGTGGTGGGATGTTACTTTTCCTGCGGGTGAAGAAAAATATCCTTTGGTGTAACACCCCAGGTTGTGAACCCCCATTTTAAATAATGTATTGTTACAATGCTGAGAGGCTTGAGTGCCCAAACAATTATTTAAAGGGCCAGTATGCCCCAATAAATGTATTTATTTGATCATTATTAATAATAAACACATCGTTGGTTGCTAGAGGGACAAGGACTAGAGCTATAGGGGGCTATGATTCCACGAGAGAGTGGGCTTGAGAGGCTAAATGTTTATTCCTATGTTAATTACATTTTTTCCTAAAGGGGGGGAATCGGTTACATGAGCTTCTTGGGGAGTCTAGGAGGTTCTTTATTTCCCCACGAACATAATTAAACCCTCACATACTTAAACCTTTGTGTTACCTCATTCTTACCCTCACACACTCCCATGCAATTACCTACCTCCTCCGTCCATCCTCACCTGCATATTGGTATCGGGAAGGGGGGGACCGAACTGTGAAAGAATTAGCCACGGGATAGTTGGTTGTAGTGGTCACTGGTGTGATCCAGTTGAGCCTTGAGGCCTGCATGTCTGAGATGCAGTGGCCTGTGTCCAACATGGCTCACATCTGCGAGTCCTAAGGGTTCCAACATTGATATTCTGGACCAGTTGCATTGGAGGCCCAAATGAGGAGAAGGACTTCCTAAGGGATTGCATGGAAGAGAAAGGTGGAGTTTCATTCTCTCGAGTGGTGCAATCTGGGTAGAAGAGAGTTGGGTACTTGGATTGTTGTGAGTGCTGGAAATCCTATGAGAGATTGAGAGCTGACTAGTTTGGGAAGACAAGTTCACTCTGGAACCGTCCTTGTGGATTCATAGCCCTAGCTCGGGGGTGATGTTGTTGTTGAGATTTGGAGCAGTATTGTCTATGGTTGGGTGTAACTTCCTTGGTATCCAGCCAATTGGTGTCATATTTCATAAAGATAAGTGCTCTCCGTTGTGATATTATTATGTGTGTATGAATTTTGTTCCACTGCATATTTAATTATCGTTAATTGAATCTTTTGAACATGCATGCTTGCTGAATATTACTGTGCATGTCGTTAATTCTATTATCTTTTTCATATTTGATAAATAAAGAAGGTAATAGTATGAGAAATAAGTCCAAGGGTGGGCTTGCAGGTAGCATACCACGGCCTGTGGTTTTCTAGGTATGTTACAGATTGGTATCATAGCTTCTCATTGAAACACCGGGCCGATATGGGCTAGGTATGTTGGTCAGAGTCTCGTGGTCGAGATTGAAATTTGACAGTGAAATTGAAAAATATCGAGAGGAATGGAATTGTAGAAGCTACGCAGAAGACAAAACATCTTATATCCTCTGTAAGGGTTCGAAGGATAGTAACCGTTCCTTTTGAATTCCAGAGTGATCACCACTATAGGATCAGGAGAGATCTGGGATCATTGGATTGGAGGATAGGTGAATAGGGGTCGTCTGATAAAAAGGAAGCAAGGTTAAGGTCGTGACCGTCGTATCCCATTGGAGAGAGAGATCAACAACCAACAAGCATTGTGGGGAACCGAGTTGCATGGGAGTTAATTTCCCAAGGCAGTCCCGCAATCCAAACCCTGGTTTCACCAAGGGGTTACATGTCAATGTTAGGAGAATTGTGGGGTGAAAAGTGGTTTACTCTAGACTACCAATGCATGCCCCCACAAATTGAAATCTATGTAGTGATGTGACATGTTAGTGCTTGAGTGACAAACCTCTGAAGAGAAGAAGTAGATGGGAATCGTCAATCTGTAGGAGGACATGTGTCCACCGATCGTGTGCTCTGGATAAAACACTCCTGGAAAAAGTGAGCGAGGAGGGGGTTTGAAGTTTGAGACTTCCAAAACCCAAAGACCTGAAAGGATATTGGTCGTTGATCTGCTGAGATCCACACGTCACCAGATCCATGGATTCAGATGAGAGCCAGTGGGGCCAGACAGGTTTTGAAAACTGAGATTTACAAAACCCAAAGACCCGAAGGGATCTCAACCATTTATTTGCTGAGAGCCATGCGTCGCCAGATCCAGGGCTTCGGATAAAAGCCAATAGGGCCAGATATATTTTGAAGTTTGAGATTTTCAAAGTCTGGAGTCTTGAAGGAATCATAGTCATCGATCCACAGGAGACACATGTCAAAAGATCATGAGCTTCAAACAAAAACATTTTTAAGGAAAAAGGTTGAAGTTTGAGATCTCCGAAGTCCGAAGCCCCGAAGTAAGAACATAGCCGTTAGATTGAGGAGGACACATGGAGCAGATCCATGAACTTTGGGTGAAGACCCGAAGTGAATATTAGTCTTCCTATCCAGGAGGACACATGGCGACAGATTGGCCAGTTTGGGAATTCATAGTTCATGAGAATTGGAAGTGTGGTAGTATGAAAACTCCCAAAGTCCTGAATCCCGAAGAATCGAAGTGGTGGGGCATGATGACATCACTTGGAGGTGATGTGGAGCCTAGACTTCTTAAGTGACGTGGCTTGTGGATGTCACCTGGGATGAGGTGGAAACATGGGATGTGTGCCACATGTCAGTAATTTTTGAGCGTTTGGAGTATTGAAAATTCGATTAGAACGCGACATGTGTCACTCGCTTGATTTGGCCACATATCCGCTTCTAGTATTTTGCCACGTGGTGACAGATCATGCAGTCTAGAGACTGGGCATGCTAGAGGGGAAGAAGGTGATAGGTTCCGTTGGCTCAAAAAATCTCGAAGGCACAAAGGTCAGAGTGCATCTCAACCATTGATTCCTGAAGACACGCATCGAAGGATCGTCGAATTTGGGTGAAAGCACTCTAGNNNTTGAGACTCCTAAAGCGCGGAGTCCCAAAGTGGATCTCGATCGTTGATCATGAAGGAGGATGGGGACCGTTGATCTAGTCTTGGTTGAAGGTTCCAAAGTCTCGAAGCTCCAGACAAGCACTTTTTCAGCTAAGCGTGGGGTCATGGCTGTGGTCATATTCAGATTGAGAGCTGAGGGAAGGAGGGCTAAGGGCTGAATTGGTTGTCTTTGAGACAGAAAAATGCGAAGGAAGGATTTAGCCATGGTTTCTAGTCGTGGTCACCTAGGAAGGTGGTTTGAAGGAAGTTCCTGCACAGGATGAAATTTTGTGTCAGCCCAAGGATAACAAGACACTACTATTTTTGGAGAATGGGGATATGATATCCATGAACAAAAACAATAAAGAGACATGTAGCATGGTTTGGCAATTTTTGTTTATCATAGGCATAATTCTAACAAAATGGTTTCTTACACATTTTGTAGAATTAAGAGGCTTAAGAACATCAGCTGAGGATGTGTATTGAGGAAATGGAAGAAGGTGAGGGAGCCTCCAATCATGATAAGGAGGCCTAAGGCCAAAATACCAGAGTTGGTAATGCAGAGATAGAGTCCAATAGACACAAGGGAAAATGAGAGTAGGAAACGTTGATAGAAACAATAAGAAGCTTGAATATGGAAGTGCAGAGCTACAAAGTAGATAATGAGAGATTGATGAGAGAGAAAATTCAGATAAATTATCGAGTGTTTCAGAGCTTGGATTAGTTGCAGAGGCAAACAAAGAAGGGATCAAACTCAAGACAAGAAGGAAGATTCCTTGGGAAAAAGGGGAAGACTACCAATCCAATGTTGGGGATGCAAGGAAGATCACCCATACAAGGACTGTTGACACAGAAAAGACAGAGTGAATACTGTGAACAATATCCAAGAGGCTACAACAATCAAAGATATGGGAAGAATCTATGCAACTTTAAATGATCAAAAAGGAGAGTATTGGTCCAATATGATCGAGGTGGAAGGTAAGATCATAAATCAACTTGTTGCTATTTTGTTTGATTTAGGAGCAAGTCATTCTTACATTGATTCTAAGATAGTGGATAGATTACATTTGGAGAAAATTAAACTTGGAAAAGAAACTTTGGTTCAGTTAGCCACTGCAACCAAAATAAGAATCCATGATATGGTCAGAATTTGTTCCATAAGTATTAATGGTGTGAATACTAGTACTGATCTAAATATCATACCATTGGGGTCTTATGATGTTCTGATTGGGATGGATTGGTTGGACAAGCATGATATTTTCCTAGATTTTCATAACAAGACATTTACATGTCTTGATGGAAATGGAAAATAGAGCACTGTGAAAGGAGTTCCAAGACCCATCTCTATAAGGGAGATTTCGGCCTTACAACTAAAAATATGTTTTAGAAAAGGATGTCAACTATATGCATCTCATGTGGAAGATCCAGATAATATGATGGGGCCAAGACTTGAAGATTTCTCAGTACTACAGGAATTTGAGGATGTATTCCAAGAAATACTCGGATTGCCACCAAGAAGTGAGATAGATTTCTCAAGTGATTTAGTGCTAAGAGTTGCCCCAGTGTCGAAAACACCTTACATGCACACCAGAGTTAAAATAATTACAAATGCAGTTGGAGGAATTGTTTAAGAAAGGGTACATACCTCCAAGTGTTTCACCTTGGGGAGCACCAATACTTTTTGTTAAAAAGAAGGATGGAACCTTGAGGCTTTGTATTGACTTCCGACAGTTGAACAACTACACTATAAAGAACAAGTATCCTCTACCCAAAATTGATGACCTCTTTGATCAACTAAGAGAAACAAATATATTCTCAAATATTGACCTGAGGGTAGGATAGCATCAGGTAATAATCAAGGAAGAAGACATTCATGAGAAAACCTTTAGGACCAGGTATGGGCATTATGAATTTGTGGTGGTGCCATTTGGACTGACCAATGTACTAGCTATCTTCATGTGCTTAATGAATGGCATATTCATAAATTATTTGGACAAGTTTGTCATAGTATTCCTGGATGACATACTTATCTATTCTAAGTCTAAAGAGGAGCATGAATATAACTTAATATTGGTATTGCAAGTACTGAGAGAACATCAGTTGTATGCCAAGTTGAATAAGTGTTATTTTTATCAAAAGAAGATCCATTACTTGGGACACATTATTTCAGAGCAGGGCATAGCAGTAGATCCAGAGAAGATAAAAGCCATTAGAGGGTGGCCAACACCCAGAAATGTGTCAGACATCAAATCTTTTATCGGATTAGCTGGCTACTACAGAAGGTTCATAGTAGGGTTCTCTAAGATTGCTCATCCCATCACTTCTTTGGAAAAGAAGGGAACTAAATTTGAATGGAAACTCAAGTGTGAAAATAATTTTAATATGTTGAAGGAATTACTTACTAGTGCACATGTGTTAAATATTTATGACCCAAATGAAAGTTTTTTGGTATGTACAAACACTTGTAAGGAAGGTATTGGGGGATTCCTCATGAAAAATGGACATGTCAATGGATATGAGTCCAGAAAGCTTAAGTAACATGAGAGGAACTATGCCACATGACTTGGAACTTGCTTCCATTATTCAAGCCTTGAGAATGTGGAGGAATTATCTCATGGGGAAGAAATTCAAATTAAGAACAGACCACATTGGTCTGAAGTATATTTTTGAACAACTGACCTTGAATGTCAGGAAAACAAGATGGATGGAATTTTTAAGTGAGTATGACTTCGATATCAAGCATATCAAGGGAAAGGGGAATAAAGTTGTCAATGCACTTAGTAGGAGAGTGCATCTCATGCATGCTACTGTTGTCAGTATGCATCAGTCAGACTTGAAGATCCGAATTTTAGATGGTCTTGTTATAGATCAAAATTACCTACAGGTAAAGGAAAAATTATAACAAGGAGATGTACAACAGAAAATAAAGGAATATGAGATAAAGGAATGTGGATTACTCATGCATAAAAATAGAATCTATGTTCCTAGTTCTAGAGAACTGAGGAATGTGGCACTAAAGAAAATACATGATGTTCCATATGCTGGACATCTCGGTTACCAGAAAACAATTACAGCAGTAAGAAGCTAGTTCTTTTGGCCAAGAATGAAGAAGGATGTTGTTGATTACATCGCTCGATGTATGAAATGTCAGAAGGTGAAGGCTGAGCATAGGCACCCAATGGGTTTACTGCATCTAATGCCAATTCTAGAGAATAAATGGGAAGTGATCACCATGAATTTCATCATGGGATTACCCAAAATGAATATGCAACATGATTCAATCATGGTGGTGGTTAACAAGATAACAAAGGCTGCTCATTTTGTGCCTGTGAAGACAACACATACAACAACTAATATTACAGAAATTTTCATGAAGGAAATTGCTAGGTTGCATGGGATACCTAGAACAATCGTCTTGGACAGAGATACAGAGTTTACCTCCAATTTCTGGAGGGGATTGTTTAAAGGATTTGGCACAAATCTAAACTTTATCACAACATATCATCCCCAGACAGATGGGAAAATAGAGACAGTCAATTGAATAATTGAAGACATGCTGAGAATGTATGTGATGGATAAGCCATCTAAGTGGGAATATTACTTACACTTGGTTGATTTTTCATATAATAATGGGTATGAAGCTTCATTGAGAATGGGCCCATTTGAAGCCTTGTATGGTAGGAAATGGAATACTCCAGTGAGCTAGGACAACCCAATAGATAGAGTGGTACTTGGGCTGGAGTTGCTCAAGAACATGGAAGACCAGGTGGTCAAGATTAAGGAGAATTTAAAGGCAACTCAGGATAGATAAAAATTTTATGCATAAAAGAACATGAAAACTAGAGAATTTAAAGTAGGGGAGCATGTACTTTTGAAAGTGAAGCCCAAGAAAATCTCTTTGAAATTGGGTAGTTGTACAAAGTTGGAAACTAGATTCTATGGTTCATTTGAAGTATTGGACAGAATAGGGTGAGTTACATACATGCTTGCATTACCTGCTTCCATGAATGTGCATAATGTATTTCATGTATCTTTACTAAATAAATATGTACATGATCCTAACCATGTTATTGGTTGGCATCTGATTCAGGTAGAGACAGAGGGAGACTTTCAGGTTCATCCAGCATAGGTATTGGACAGAAAGGTAAAAATGCTCCAGAATTGAGTTATAGAGCTGGTAAAAGTTCATTGGACCCGCTACGATCCTGAAGATGCTACCTAGGAGCATGAATATGCCATGCGGGTAGAGTACCCACACCATTTTGAATAAATTTGAGATTTTGATCTCTATTTTGTATATGCACTGAGGACAGTGAAAAAATAAGGGGGAGGGGATGTAACACCCTAGGTTGTGAAACCCAATTTTAAATAATGTATTGTTACAATGCTGAGAGGCCTAAGTTCCCCAAAAAATATTTAAAGGGTTAGTATGCCCCAAGAAATGTAATGATTTGATCATTATTAATAATAAACACATCGATGGTTGCTAGATGGACAAGGACTAGAGTTATAGGGGGCTATGATTCCATGAGAGAGGGGGCTTGAGAGGTTAAATGTTTATTCCTATGTTAATTACCTTTTTTCCTGAAAGGGGGGAATCGATTACGTGAGCTTCTTGGGGAGGCCAGGAGGTTCTTGATTTCCCCACAAACATACTTAAACTTGCCCCTGGTTTGATTGTGGGGTTGGTCAATGGCTTTTCCTTTCCGTCACCTTTGTGTTACCTCATTCTTACCCTCACGCACTCCCATGCACTTACGTACCTCCTCCATCTATCCTCACCTGCGTATTGGTCTCGGGAAGGGGGGGACTGAACTGCGAAATAATTAGCCACAGGATAGTTGGTTGTAGTGGCCGCTAGTGTGATCTAGTCATTCCTTGAAGCCTGCATGTCTGAGATGTAGTGGCATGTTTCCAGCATGGCTCACAACTGTGAGTCTTGAGGGTTCCATCATTGAGATTTTGGACCAGTTGTGCTGGAGGCCCGAATAAGGAGAAGGACTACCTGAGGGACTGCATGGTAGAGAAAGGTGGAGGTCTGTTTTCTCGGGTGGTGCACGCTAGGTAGAAGAGAGCTGGGTACTTGGATTGATGTGAGTGTTGGGAATCCTGTGAGAGCTTGAGAGATGACTGGTTTGGGAAACCATGTTCACTTTGGATCCTTCCTTGTGGATTCATAGCCCTGGCTCAGGGGTGACGTTGTTGTTGAGATTTGGAGCAGTAGTGTCTACGATTGGGTGGAACGTCCTTGGTTTGCAGCCAGTTGGTGTCATCTTTCATAAAGATAAGCCCTCTTGTTTTGATATTATTTTCTGTGTATGAATGTTTTTCCACTATATATTTAATTATCATTAATTGAATCTTTAGAACATGCATGCTTGCTGGATATTACTGTGCATGTCGTTAATTCTCTTATCTTATGCATCTTTGATAAATAAAGAAGGTAATGGTATGGGAAAGAAGTCTAAGGGTGGCCTTGCAGGTAGCATACCCCAGCCTATGGCTAGATGGGTATGTTACATTTGGGGTCCTTGGGGATCCCAGTTGTGAGTAGAAACAAATCCCATTTTTTTTCCCAATCGCCTCAACTCCTCAACTATCAGTAATTTGATTAGCGAGACATGCAATAGTTTCTTCGGCTTGTTTGCTTCCATTTGGATGTTTTCTGAAATTTCTTGGAGGATTTGGTGCAATAAGAACGATAGGTTCAATAGTCTACTTCCTGTGAAATGCATCAACCATATAATGTTATGTGGGTGTATTCTGTCAGACCTCCCTTCACAGGTGAAATATTTTCTAATCGCCCTCAGGAGTTTCCGAAAGAGCTCCTGTAGATATCTACTTAGAATGCCTGCTTCGAATTTCCCATCTAAACAGTCAGGTTTGATGAATTCATCATAACATAGCACATCCAAAGGCATGCTTTTAGACCACCTTTAATAGCGTGGAGGGATATCCATTGTGGCTAACATAGTTTCCTCTATTACCTGGAAAGTGATTCTTGCAATTATTGCGCGGGACCCGTTGAATCTAAGTGTGAACTATTCTTCCAGTTTCACGTTGAATCCTTGGATTTTCCTACAAAATACCATGCATCCGACTTGTTCAAAAGATTCCCTTACATCCAGATCTTCATTTAACAACATTAAATTTTGAGGTTCGGGCCCCACATTTCTGCTACTTCATGCACCTTTCCTTATAATGTTCTGAGATGTTTTCATGGTGCAACACGTATTTGTTCTGCGTGTGATGGATTTAGCATGGGCCCGAGGAAATAGTCTTGATTGACCTGGGTTTGTGATGCAGCTGAAGGAAATCGTCTTTCCTGCCACGAGAAACTCAGGGTTCATGGGAAGAATTATGGATAGTGCATAAACTTGGATGGTGAACATAATACATGCAGAGAAACCATAATTTATAATTGGGTAGGTGAGAGATGGAATCATGCCAGGGGACACTGAATCCATGGTGACTGAAATAAAGCGAAAGATTTTCACAGCACATCCGCACGATGGGTACATTTCGGGGTGTGTAAAGTACATTTGATAAGAGATGTAGAGTATACATGATATGAGCGTCGTGATTTTTCATTTTTTCTGACTTCCTAATGAGTTGATGATGGTCATTGCGCCTGCCGACATGACTTCTATTTAGAAACTTGCCTCAATCTTTGGTACATAAAACCTTCTCTTTTGATAGGACCCGACTCTTTGGGAAAAGACCTTTATCACTTACACATGTTTGATTTTGACATCCCTTCTCGACTCCAATGGAAAACCGACCACTTGATGACTTCAACCCATTCGTTGTTCGGTACCTAACCTCACACACTTTGACACACAGAACTTGACTCGACTAAGATTGACTCTAACTGAAAAAATGACTGTGCTAACAACTAGCTCCAACGGGGATGCTATCCTCCCAGTGAGGTGGAAGTCGACTTCTATTCTCTAAAACAAAGGAAAAGAAAAACACAACCTAGACCTACTTGACATAGTTTCAACCAGACTCAACATAAACTTAGGGCCTTCACTCTGGGCTTCAATTTTCTAATGACATATTGAATCGAAATGCCTTCTTTGAAAACAACTATTTACAATGACATGAAAAAAATGAAACAGGCCTTACTGAACCAGATAGTGCTTGAGGAACCTGCCATTCACAGACCCTCCTCCAATGGACTCTCTGTTAAGATATTCTAAGAGATATGCATTGTTTCCGTGGTATGCATCGATTCTGAAAGGACCCATCCAAAGATGATCGAATTTTCCATGCTTTCCCTTGTCTTTGTTCCTCGCATCCACATTTAACACCAAATCCTCCACTTGGAATTCCTCTTGTTTAGAGTGCTTGTAGAAATTTTTCTTCATCTTGTCTTGGTGAAATTGTGATCAGTTGTAAACCTGCTCCCTCATATGTTGCGCGTGAATCAACTGATTTATCCTTCTCTGAGTTTCATCTATCTTGGCCTCTTGCTCTTGTAGCAACTTCCTGACGGGCAATCCCAGTGAGGTAGGGAAAGCCACGTTTGTGCCATATACGATTTGGAATGGCGACGTGGAGATGGACCTTTTGGTAGTGACTTTTTTCGCCCATAGCGCGTAAATGAGTTTCTTATGCTAGGCCTTTTTGTTGTCCTATAAGATTCTTTTAATGATCCTGGTTAAGATTTTATTTGATGATTCTACTAACCCGTTTTCCTGTGGGTAATATGTTGTATAATTTCCTAGAGATATATTGTAATCTTTGCAAAAATTCTCCATTTTCTTGGACTTAAATGTGGCTTCATTATCCTTGATGATCTTGATAGGGCACCCGAACCTAGAAAGGATGTTGGTCTCCAGAATCTGAATGATCATTGTGTTGGTACCCTGCCTCAATCCATTTTGTGAAGTAATCCATAGCCGTAAATATCCATCTGTGCTACATTGAGGATAGCGGATGAATATCTCCTATAAAGTCCAGGCCCCATTGCATGAATGACGCTTTGACTGAGATCGGTTTCAGCAAAAGGGTTTGCAGATTTCTCCTTCCATCGAAGATCTAACACTCATGGAAACTGGAAAATTCCTTGTATTTGACTTCTATACTCTAAAACAAAGGAAAAGAAAAACATAACCTAGACCTACTTGACATAGTTTCAACCAGACTCAACATAAACTTAGGGCCTTCACTCTGGGCTTCAATTTTCTAATGACATACTGAATCGAAATGCCTTCTTTGAAAACAAAAATGAAATGACTATTTACAATGACATGAAAAAAATGAAATAGACCTTACTGAACCAGATAGTGCTTGAGGAACCTGCCATTCACAGGCCCTCCTCCAGTGGACTCTCCGTTAATATATTCTAACAGATATGCATTGTTTCCATGGTATGCATCGATTCTGAAAGGACCCATCCAAAGATGATCAAATTTTCCATGCTTTCCCTTGTATTTGTTCCTCGCATCCACATTTAACACCAGATCCTCCACTTGGAATTCCTCTTGTTTAGAGTGCTTGTAGAAAGTTTTCTTCATCTTGTCTTGGTGAAATTGTGATCAGTTGTAAACCTGCTCCCTCATATGCTGCGCGTGAATCAACTGATTTATCCTTCTCTGAGTTTCATCTATCTTGGCCTCTTTCTCTTGTAGCAACTTCCTGACAGGCAATCCCAGTGAGGTAGGGAAAGCCACGTCTGTGCCATATACAATTTGGAATGGCGACATGGAGATGGACCTTTTGGTAGTGACTTTTTCCGCCCATAGCGCGTAAATGAGTTTCTTATGCTAGGCCTTTTTGTTGTCCTGTAAGATTCTTTTAATGATCCTGGTTAATATTTTATTTGATGATTCTGCTAACCCGTTTTCCTGTGGGTAATATGCTGTATAATTTCCTAGAGATATATTGTAATCTTTGCAAAAATTCTCCATTTTCTTGGACTTAAATGTGGCTTCATTATCCTTGATGATCTTGATAGGGAACCCAAACCTAGAAAGGATGTTGGTCTCCAAAATCTGAATGATGACTGTGTTGGTACCCTGCCTCGATCCATTTTGTGAAGTAATTCATAGCCGTAAATATCCATCTGTGCTATGTTGAGGATGGTGGATGAATATCTCCTATAAATTCCAAGCCCCATTGCATGAACGACGCTTCGACTGAGATCGGTTTCAGTGAAAGGGTTTGCAGATTTCTCTTTCCATCGAAGATCTAACACTCATGGAAACTGGAAAATTCCTTGTATACGTCTGCGAAGATGTTGGTCCAATAGTAGCCTTCCCTTAGAATTTTATGCGCAGTGGTTTTACAGTAGTGACGTCCTTTGCAATCACCTTTATGGAATTCTCTAATAGCTCATTCTGCATCATATTCTAGTAAGCAACTTAGAAATATCCCTCTCGGATCTTTCCAATATAGAGAGTTATCTAAGATGTATAACTTAGTAGCCTTCAGCTTTAAGAACCTGGCCTTGGTATTACTTAACCCTGGGGGAGCTTGCAGATTCTTCAACACATAAATGATATCTATATACCAAGGTGAATTGATGAATTTTTGAGACACTTGTGCGGTTGTTTCTTCATGAGGATTCTCCGACATATCAACAATGAAGTTTATTCCTAGAATGTCG
>JASDQU010436612.1:13685-26989 GCA_032191745.1 Picea mariana
CTGTCAAGATGTGTGGCTGTGAAGACTATTGAATGACATGTCAGATACAGAAAATGAACCGACTCCTATCTTATGTGACAATACTTTAGCAATTTCTTTATCAAAAAACCATGTTTTTCATAAGAAAAGAAAGCACATTGACACTCACTATCACTTCATACGCGAGCTAGTCAATAATGGTGAAATCAAGCTTCGATTTTGTGGCAGACATCTTTACAAATCCAAGCCATTGGGAAAAACCATTTTTTATTTATGTTTGTAACTGATGAGTTTAAGAGGGAGTGTTAATTGTAACCTCAACAACGTGTGACTGTATACTGCCAGTTGTTCTGGCCATATGTACCAGTCATTAGGATTTATTTCTGTCTTCTTGATTTTTTTGTTTTTTTTCCTCTATACAAGTTTTTCCTATCATTTAATACAATTGCACTACTCTTGTTTCTTGTTTTTTGTTTAGTCTGCCCAGTTTCTTGGTTCAACGCTCAGTCTCTTGTTTYGTTGTGCAATCCTTTTGTCTAGTTCATGCAATACATTGTTTTGTCTGTGTAGTTTCTTGTATTAAATGCGCAGTTCACTGTTTTCTCAATCTACAGGTGCTTGACGTGCATTCACCATTACTTGTGTTGAGTAAGTTAGTCTCTCTAATATCRTAGACCRTGGACATTTCARTCAAGTTTCTTGTTTTTATATTACATCTTTGTTTCTTGTTTTTATATTACATCTCTGAGACACTAACCATTGTTTTTATTATGCAGGTCGATTCCAACCTGGGAATCGTTTCACATCCAAACCCAAAATGGGTCTGTAGGTTTCGAACCTCAAGGTTAAAAAATATGTTGTTGTGCATAAGTTTACTTACCAGGGTTATTAATTTGGTAATATATGTGTAAGTACCATTATTAAATAGGTTTTGGTTATTGTATAATTGATACTCATAATGAATTTTTCCTTCTCTGCGTGCAAAATATTTTCTTCTAATGAGCCTAAGGAAATAGACAAAGTTAAGGTAAGAGTAATCTTTTTTTCATATTTAATGTCGTGGATCCTTTTTTCGGCCAACATACTCATCATTTTTATTTTATAATTATTTACAGTGGTTTTTAATGAGTCTGTATCTTGTTTCCATTGCGTGATGATGACTTTATTTTTTGGGTAATGCCGCAGGAACTCTATTACACATTATTTTTTTCATCCCTATGATTGTTAGTGATGTAAACCTATATGTTGTCTTCAGAGGGATCAATGGCCTAAATTCCCGAGGAAAGAAGGGACAAGAACTTTGCCTGAGAGAAGATGTTGTCTTTTCCTTTGTAAAAACCCTATTAAGGAGGATCGTCACACCCTACCTAATGTTAGGGGTGCGACGATCTCGAATCATCGCATGTTGTACTATACCTAGCCTACGAAGTCGTCGCACTTTGCTCAGTTCTAGAGGTGCGATGATTTTTGTACGTGGGAAAAACGAGCATCTTCTCGATGCTTCTAGAAGGAGAAGATTCTATGGTGAGGTAGCCTCCTATCGGTTTGGAACTTACTTGCTTTTCTGATTTAGTGGGATCATCCTAACGTTCTCGCCTTATCCTCTTCAGCTTATAAAAGGAGAGGATCTCTCATGGAGAAAGTTAGATTAGAAATTTGGCTTGAGATTGTTAGCTTGGTTAGAGTGGTTTTTAGTTTTACATTGTCAAGATAGATTGTGAGTGAGTTTCAGATCTATAGTCTCAGTATTGTTGGAGCATAAGTGTGTGGGAAATGAGGGATAGTTGGAAGGGACCTTATGAAATCAAGGCTTTGGTTGTAATCTCTCTTTCTATTATTTAATACAAATGCACTTTTCTTTCCTATATGAATCTTATTTGTCCATATTGTATGGTTCATTGATCACATACATAGTTTCATATCAATTAGGCTCTGTTATTCTTGTCTTCATTTGCTTGTGTTATTTTGCAGATATTTATCCATAAGCCTCGTGACGGAGCTTGGATTGCATTGGCGAAGTCAGATCTTCGATATTTAAAAGGTATGTTCTAGAACCATTTCTCATTTGATAATTGAAATCTAAGGAAAGAGTAGTGTATTGTCTTGTTTTGTTCTAGTTTTGTAGTGAAACTAGGGAGATCAGTTTGTTTCTGCATTTACCGATTTGTCTGATAACAAACTCCATGCCTCTTAACAACAATGGAAAAATAATATTTGTTACTAATCACATGCATATCTTGTCTATTATCCTTGGTGAGATACTTATTAATCAAGGTGTGAAACTTAATTTATCTACAATGCATGTACCCATTCTTTATATACTATGYGCTAAATCATTGTTTATGTTTTGTATCGGATTAACAAAATCCTTGAGACCAACTTTAAGGGTTGGGGCTACAACTGTTGGACTCCCTTGTGCCTTAATATAGGGTTTCAACACTAATACAATGGATACAATGTGCRCCCTCTTGCTTATGAGGTCAAGTTGTCTCATATGCTTCTCGGAATGTTATACAGATTCATTACCAAGTTTCGAGTCTACCTTGGTTTAGTTGGTGCACACCYTRAATGGTGGTTGCCCGCTCTAGTTATTTTAATAACCATTTTTCATTAATAGACATTTTCGTTTTTGTTTCATTGTTGTAGCTATAAGCTTATCTYGACCCTAGGAATGGTTGAGAGTCTCTCTGKTTATATGCAGGTCGTTAATATCTTATTTGTCCTAGCTCATAATTACTTAAATAATATTTTAAGGGTTTCTTTAAAAATGAAAACCCTAGTTTTGTATTAAAAGTAAACTACGAGTTTAATATATATGGGTCCAACCTTTATTGGCTTCCTATTACTCTAATCTTTGTATAAAGATAACAACTAATAGAACTTCTCAGTATCATTTCATTATTTATGAGTGGTCTCTGTATCTTTTTAATCTTTGTGGATTATACTAGAATAGTATTTCTGGTTTATATTACTATATTAGAATAACACACAAATCTAATGGCTGCCAAGAAACTGCAAAATCTACTACAAAAACAATAAGAAAACCTAGATTGATGACAAATTATGATGTCTGAGGCTCTCTGAGCTCGACCCTGCTATGTCTGCTCTGCAAACCACCATTGTAACATTCGCAACCCTGATCTGACTAACTACTACAACCCCAAATTCGCAGAGGTCCTCATGGGACAACCACGGGACATCTATCAAGGCCTCGTGGGACAACCCGTGCTCAACCCGCAGGGGTGTCTCCTTTCCAAGCTATGTGAAACCCTCCTAGAACCTGCAAATCTAATGATCAGTCTCCTTTGAAAAATTGCCACAAACCCCCTACGGAAGTCAATATTCCTCCAACTCTCTCCAAAATTAAACCAAACACAACGACAAACTCCAATGAGGACTTCGGATGAATCCTCCTCTTGTCTAGCTAGTGTGGATATTTCACCATTGAAACTAAACTAAAATGGAAGGAGTTTTCCAACCCCTAACAAAAACTTGGCTAGAGCACATCAACAAGAGATCATAAAACATAATCCCAAAGAGAAGGGTTACCCATCTATTTATCCTCTCTTTGGACCTTCTAGATATTTCCCCTTTTTGACCAAATCAAACCCTTACTTTATTTCCCTCAAATTCCMATTAAATATAATTATTTATTTTATTTAATGTCACTTTTAGGATTTTTTATTCTTTTAAACCAATGACACCAAAGAAACCTCCTTGATTCTGTTTTTTTCTTATTGACCATAGCCTACATGAGTCATATAGACTATTGATTCAYCCTCTATCAATTGGAAAGGGACATTATAGTCCTTCATTCCCAGTATTTCTTGTCCTCAAGCAACTCCAGATTAGGGTGTTKTAATATCTATTCTCCTTCTCRGGTAGCATCTACTGCGGGAAATTCTTTCCATGGAACAAAGTAATGACCCCACTGCTCAKCTTTCGTTCCCTAACATCAAAAATCCTCTTGAGGGATAGAACCAACTACCCTTCCTCATCTAGTGGATGAAGATATGATGAAGTGTTGACCAATTGACCCAGTTCCTTCTTGAGGTAGGATACATGGAAGGTGGTGTGGATCTTGCTACCCTTTGGTAACTCTAGCTCGTATGCTACTTCCCCAATTCTCTGGATCACTTTGTAGGGTCCATAAAAGAGGGGATTAAACTTCTATGCACCACTTTTCTTCAGTGATGATTGTCTGCAAGGCTGCAATATGAGAAATACTATATCTCCAACCTCAAAGTTGTGTTATACCCTATGCCTATCTACATACATCTTCTATTGATTCTGATTGGTCTACAAATTTGTTAGGTAGCTAGAGAGGTAGTGGGGGGGCCCAGAAGGCTCATAGTGATAATAGTGGAGGCCATTCAATGTAAGGTGGACTAGGTCCACTATATTATTAAATAAGGCCCACTCTGGTAGTTAGATATTAGTTAGATATAATAAATGTAAGAGGACTTCTTAGAAAGTTCTACTTCTAGAAGATTCCTCCTCTAGAATGTTCTTAGGTGATGGTAGCACTATATAAATGGGTTCAATCAAAGTAATGGGATATGAAAAGAATTATTGTATTGTGAGTGGTATCTCAATAGGAGGATTCCCTCTCGAAGAGGCAAATGAATAGGAGAGGATCCCTTCCATAATAGGATCCATTGTATGGTGTTTCCCTACCTCAAGGGTTTGATAGTAATAAGAGAGATTTTGCATATTGTTCTTCTATATATATTTTGGTGCTTTTTTATTCAGGTATTTGGGTACATAAAAAGTGGTATCAGAGCACTTTCCTTGGAAGGAAGTGTGGGCAAATATTTTTATTTTTGCAAAAAACAAATACGGAGAAGAAAAAAGAGGGTTGAGACATTATGGAAAATTTATGTATATTTATGTACAAATTTTGCAGAAATAGGTGGTAGATATGAGTTCCTCTTAGTAAAACACCCAATTAAAAAAAAAAAAACGTCCAAAACGGAGTCTGGGAAATCAAGATATTGAAGTTTTAAAATCTACAATTTTTCAGGTGTTTTTTTTTTTCCTGCGGACGCCACGTGATTTTTCTGATTTTTGTAGCATCTGGGGCTGAATTTTTCAAAACAAATTGTATATTTGAGCTACCACTCACAATACAATAATTATCTTCATATCCCATTACATTGCTTGAGCCCCTTTATATAGTTCTACCATCACCTAAGAACATTCTAGAGGAGGAATCTTCTAGAAGTAGAACCTTCTAAGAAGTCCTCTTACATTTATTATATCTAATAATGTTAGGTAGCTAGAGAGGTAGTGGGAGGGCCTAGAAGGCCCATAGTGATAATAGTGGAAGCCATTCAATGTAAGGTGGACTAGGTCCACTATATTATTAAGTAAGGCCCACTATGGTAGTTAGATATTAGTTAGATATAATAAATGTAAGAGGACTTCTTAGAAGGTTCATGTTCACTTGCCTCTTCGAGGGAGAATCCTCCTATTGAGATTTAGATCCAAATACAATAATTCTCTTCATATCCCATTACATTGTTTGAACCCCTTTATATAGTTCTACCATCACCTAAGAACATTCTAGAGGAGGAATCTTCTAGAAGTAGAACCTTCTAAGAAGTCCTCTTACATTTATTATATCTAACTAATATCTAACAACCATAATGGGCGTTATTTAATAATATAGTGGACCTAGTCCACCTTACATTAAATGGCCTCCACTATTATCACTATGGGCCTTTTGCCCCCCCGCCCACTACCTCTCTAGCTGCCTAACACAATGATGTTGTATAATAAAACTTGCAGTGTAGGATGTAAACGAGAGATGAATTTGTAATATTGAAGTATGTTAATGTCGAGTAACATTTGTTCTTTGATGTTTAAAAAAAAAAATGTATCACTATTGTACTCACTTACATTTATGTCGTAATAGAGGGGATGTTACATATGGTATCAAAGCGAGTTCAACCCTGCGACATTGGATTGTTATGCTTTCCACCATGTTAACTGAATGATTAAAATTATATCGCTAATTAAATTTTGAAATTGTACATGCGATAACCATGGTTAGAGGACGCAGGAGAGGTAGACGACGTGGTGCTAGAGGAAGAGGTGTGACACCTCTGATAGTACCCACGCCATAGAGGTCTAACCCCTAGGGAGAATAATCGACCACTGAGCAGGAGCAGGTTGTTTTGGAAGATGTGGTAGGTATGATGAGATCCTTCAAGAGGATGTCGGAGGCGTTGATCAACCGTTTGGATCGAGATGAGGGGAGAGTGTGCCCAATGAGGGTTCATAGTGCACTCCCGCTGATAGTAGTAGTATACACATAGAACTCGAGAAGGTGAAATTTCCCTATTTCTGGGGTGCCCCAGATGGATTAGTCGTTGAGGCATGGTTGGAGAACATGGTGATGTGCTTCGCACTTTGTGATTACACCTCCAACATGAAAGTTTGTATGGCGGTATTTCATCTGAAGGGGAGTTCTCTACTTTGGTGGAAGATGCTCATACCTCAACTAAACATGGTTGTCGGAGATGTGTCATGAGATTTGTTTAAGGAACGGTTCCGAGAGAGGTACTTGTCTAAGGAATTCATTGAGCACCAACTTAATTATTTCAATGCCTTACGACAGAGTGGTCGTATGGTGCCAGAGTATGAGGCAAGATTCATGGAGCTACTTAGGTATGCTCCACATCTGAAAATGAAGAAGTTAAAGGTCAACAAGTTTGTGTTTTCTTAATGCCTCAGACATTGTACAATGCAGTTCAGAAGTCCCTCATAGTTGAGGAAGAGATAAACGGTGGGGGTTAGGGAAAGACTCCTTCTAGACCAACTGGACAGATGACATCAGGAGCACAGCAACAACACAAAATGGTCAGACAGACTTCAGGGCATTACGATATGCCCAGAGGACCTATGTTCTTGACACCGCGATGACAGAATACTCAACATAGGACTCCTTATAGCAGACCACAACAGCAACATCAACGTCATACACAACAATAGTATTTTAGGCATGTTCAACAAAACAGACTAGGATCACAGACTTCTAGGACAAAATATTCTACTTTGGGGACCAACAACACTAGACCGAAGACTGGATGTTGTATATGTAGAGAGCCACATTACTAGCGATATTGTCCGATTGATAAGACATGGGCGGCTAGACCATCATGACCCACTACAGTTGGATATTTTGGCAAGGCCCATAGAATACATGCAACACTGAACAACCGCCAGGCTGAGCACTAGTCCACTGTTCTCGAGACATCAAGTACAATCACCGACCAAAATTTTATCATTTTAATAAATCCAGGTGCTACAGAGAGATTTATCTCTAATGCGGCGCTAAAGATAATTAAGGTAAAGGTAGTCGAGCAGGACGAGTTCAGATACGTAGAAATGGCATCGGGTACCAAAAAGAAGGTTGAAGGAAAGGTTACGGACTGTAGCATTAACTTGGGAGATTATTTAACAAAGGTAAACCTATATGTCACGATCTTAGGATCTTATGAAATAGTGATTGGTATGGATTGGTTGAAATTGCATGATGCGATACTTAACTGTAATACGAAATGGTTAAGTTTGATAAACGATTTGGGACAGAGTACAGTGATTGTGGGAAGTAACCAAGGGGTGTCCTTGAGATTTATTTCTTCCCTACAGCTACAAAAGATTATGTGCAAGGGTTGAAAGCTTTATGCAGTCTTAGCGCTAAATGAAAAGGGCAATGCAGAAGGATTAGAAAACCTTCCTATAGTGCAAGAGTTTGTAGATGTGTTTCGAGAAGAGTTATTAGGTTTACCACCCAAAAGAGAGTTGGAGTTTACAATAGACTTGAAGCCTAGAAATGAACTGATAGCAAGAATGCCATATCAGATGTCAACACCTGAATTGCAGAAGTTGAAAATGCAATTGAAGAAATTGTTGGATTTTTGAATTATACATCCAAGTGTGTTGCCTTGGGGTGCACCAATTATTCTCGTGAGAAAGAAGGATGGATCATGGAGACTTTGTATTGACTATCGCCAATTGAACAAAGAGACGATCAAGAACCAGTATATGTTTCCAAGAATAGATGATTTGTTTGATCAGATGAAAGGAGCGACAATTTTTTCGAAGATTGACTTGAGATCAATATATCACCAATTACGGATTAAAGAAGAAGATATCCCTAAGACCGCATTGAAGACGAGATTCAGACACTATGAGTTTACAGTTTTACCATTCGGATTGACAAACACCCCGGGGGTATTCATGAGATTGATGAATGGGGTGTTCCATGAATACTTGGATAAGTTTGTTCAAGTATTTATTGATGACATACTAATTTATTGTCGGACGAAAGAAGAGCATGATGAACATTTACGATTGGTTCTACAGTGTCTATGAGAAAACAAATTGTACGGGAAACTATCGAAATGTTATTTTTACCAATCAAAGATTCATTACTTGGGACATATCATATCTAGTGAAGGTATTGTTGTGGATCCAACGAAGGTAGAGGCTATTATGGAATGGATCGCATTGAAAAACGTACAATAAATACACAGATTTATGGGTTTAGTAGGATATTACTGACGATTCGTCGAAGGTTTTTTGAAGATAGCAAATCCAATCACGGAATTGCAGAAGAAGAACAACAAGTTTGTATGGACTGAGAAATGCACGGAACAATTTCAAAAGATCAAAGAGTTGTTGACAACAACATTGATACTAAATGTCCCCGACATGGACAAGGAATTCTTGTTATGCACAGACGCATCCAAGGAAGGTTTAGGCAAATTTTTGATGCAAGATAGTCGAGTGATCGCTCACATTTCTAGAAAATTGAGAAAGAATGAAGAGAACTTGCAACACATGACATGGATTTATTAGCAATTGTGTATTCCCTGATAATTTGGAGACATTATCTGATTCAATGAAAATTCGAACTAAAGACAGATCACTATGGTTTGCATCATATTTTCACACAGATTGACTTGAGCGCGCGACAAAGGCATTGGTCAGAATTACTTAGTGAATATGAATTTGAGATTAATTACATTAAAGGAACAGTGAACCGAGTGGTAGTTGCATTGAGTTGGAGACCACGCATATTCTCGGTAATACTGCTTAAGATGAATCTTCAAGAAAATATTCTAAATTTATAGATAGACGATGATTGGTACAAGGATGTTAAGAATAATATTGGATGAGATACCATGATGGTACCGAAGTATGAAGGTTATTCATTAGAAAACGATGGATTTTTTAGATTTAACATAATAATTTACGTACCGCCTAATGACGAATTAAGAAGTTCAATATTAAGTGAAGATCATCAAGAAGTATACATGGCTCATCCAAGAGTCACGAAGATGAAGGCAGACCTTAAGCCTTTATTCTTCTGGAAGGGAATGAAAGCTGACATAGTTAGTTACGTGGCGAGATGTCTAGAATGTCAGCAAGTGACGGATGAACATAGACATCCAGCAGGATTACTACAACCACACTTTATTCCAGAATCGAAATTGGAGGTCATTTTGATGGAATTTATCATTGGATTGACGTTAACGACAAGGAGACATGATTTGATTTTCATGGTAGTTGACACACTGATGAAGAGTGCACACTTTATTCTAGTCCGTATGACGTATCAGGTGCCAAACATAGAAAGAGTATATGTCAGCAAGATTGTGAGATAACATGGAGATCCAAGAAGGATCATATCTGATCGGGGATCAATTTTTACAGGATGGTTTTGGACCAGTTTCCAAGAGGCTTTGGGAACACAACTAAACTTTAGCATAGCATATCACCAAGAGAYAGAGGAGAAAACACAAAGAACGAACTAAATTTTGGAGGATATGTTGCATATGTATGTAATGGACCACATAAACGTTGGGAATAATTCTTTCCACTAGTAGATTTTACATACAACAACAGCTATCAAAGTACGATTAAGATGGMACCGTTTGAGTTTCTTTACAGGAGACCATGTCGGCGTCGTTGAGTTGGGATCGACTTGAGGATAGGGTCCTGATAGGACCATAAGTAATTCAAGAAATGTAAGAATAGATGCAATCGATAAGACATATGATTAAAGAAGCAGAAGATCGCAGAAGAGTTATGTTGATTCGCATCGTGTTGACCGTAGTTATGAAGTTGGCGACGGATTTTTCTTGCGGGTGAAACCGCACAAGAGTTTGATCAAGTTGGGAAAGGGTGTTAAACTCTCTCCTAGGTTTCTGGGACCTTTCAAAGTTCTAGAAAAGAAAGGACCCGTGGATTATTGACTAGCCTTGCCTGATTCTTTGAGGCGTATGCATGATGTATTTCGTGTATCTATTTTGAGATATTATATTAGTGATCCTTCACATGTTATTGACATGAGTTCTTTACAGGTGTCGGAAGAGGGTGCTCTCATGGTGGATCCAATCCGCATTTTGTACCATTTCATTCGACATCTACGACATCGAATAGTTGATCAAGTCAAGGTCTAGTGGGACAGCTATAGTCCACACTCGTCTACCTGAGAGGACGCATATGAGATGCATCGGCAGTTTCCTTACTTGTTTGATAGATTAGACATATAGATCTATGTCATATACATTTATTTATTTTCTTTTATATATTGTACAAAATTCGGGAAGAAATTTAAAACAGTAAGGGGTGTATGTAACATACCGCTCTACTGAGCACACTTTTATGGACTTATTCTTTGAGGACACTTGTGTGCAAGTGATCCGGTTATGGTACATTTTGAATTCATTTCGATTTTGGATTATACATGATGATGATGACGTGTTGTGAATTTTTGTTATTTGATGTATATGTATTGGCATATGCTATTGACAAGTTCTCCTGAGTGTGTAGGACACATGACAGGTTAGATAAGTTTATGGCATCAATGGACTTCCTTGGACTCTGGATTGAGTTAGGAAGTGGATTGTATTTCGATTTAGTATTTCATTTCTCCACCTGTGACATATGATTGATTATAGTATGATTATGAGTATGGATTATTGATAGTATTTTATCAGTGGATGAAAGCCTGAAGATGCTTGCTAATCCGACTCACATAAGGATTAGAGGGGTCATGCACATAAATCAGACATTGAGGGAGAGGTGTGGCAACGTCCCTGTCACCACCTACTAGCACTCCCACCGTGGCCATAACTGTAGGTTAACGATTACCTAGTTTGAGTGGTCCATAACTTCATGAGGGCAGGCTAAGACAGTCACTCACGAAGATTTCTAAGGGGCGTGCAATAAGGCAGAGTACTTATTCCTTAGAATCCCTTAGTCTCTCACAAGGTCGACCGAATGGAGTTTTGACTCCAAAGGGTTGGAAAAACTTCCAAAACAAGTCAAATGAGAGTGGAACCATTGGATCCCATAGGTTCATCTTGAAGGGAACGTTGCACAATTGAAACTTGATTCAATAAACCTAGGTGGCCTAGAAAACATTGGAATGATTAGACCTTATAACTTAGAATAAATTATTTATTAAACAATGGATTATTAATTATAAAGCCTAACAAAAGTCTAAGACTAAGTCTAAGTCTAAATTTAAATAAAGGACTAAATGAATTATGACATGAGTTAAAGATTTGAGATAAATCAATTTCTAGGAAAAAGTAAGTAAAATCTAAAGATTTGATAAAATGCACATGTGTGCATGAAATTAATAAAAAAGGATTTTTAAATAGAAACAAATAATAACTTGAGAGAATAGGTGTACATAGAATAGAATATTGAGTCAACCTACCACTAATCTAACTAGAAGAAGACTCTTAATCCAACTCTAACTAAGATCTAGATAGGAGACACTCATTAAATGAGAATTTGGGGAACAAAGGGACAACTAAGAGAGAAAATAGGAACACATTGGGGAATGTGAAGGAATTTGCCTTTTTAAATAAAATAAAATTTGGTAATTACTTGTGCAACTTGGGGAGAGTATGACAAGTGTGTGGGTGAATAATAATAATTAATTTGAATTAAAAAGTTAATTATTTGTGCATGAGGACAGGTGTAAGTGAGGAAGATTTCTATAAAACAAATGATGTAGAAGGGAAATAGATTGGACCTTTTGAGCATTGTTATGCTGCCAAATTTTTGTTTGACTGTGTTTTAATTGTGAGAGTTGGGACTCCATTCTTCTGAAAAGATTCAAAGCTCTTCCTTGCGAGGCAAGCTTGGAAGTACTTTGTTATGGTTTTGTGCTTCGCCTCTTTGTGGATCGGGGGGCTAAGGGGGAAGAAGAGTACCCATAGCATTGTCTTTGAGGTACCGGTGAAGTTTCATTGATTAGCAAGAAAGAGAACAAAAAGAGTGCAAGACTTTGAAGGGAATCTTCATTTCACAACCTTTATTGGTCACGGTAATTTTTTTTTATGTTCTAAATTTATTTTTAGTACGAGTATATTAGTATGTTAGATTTTGTATGGCCATTGGAGAATCAATAGAAAGTCTTAATGCCAAATTGTTACAATTGTTTTCAAATGAATAATAGTTATAGTGCTTACAATTTTCAATTTTCACTGTAATTTCGGCGTTTTCGAACTCTAAATTTGGGTGGCTTGATCGTCTTTGTAAAACTCAAAATGATATTGTGTATGGTCTATGTTTTAAAAATTGTATTTTTAATCCATATTTGAAGTTCGTATGATCGGAGTTTTTAGTTGAGATTATTCTTAAAGAAATTTAATAGTGTATTGTTCGTTGGTAAATTAAGGAATTAATTCCTAAATTTGTATCGTGAGTTCTCTGTGGAATTTCATTTAAATCCTAAATCAATTCATATGGTGGGATCTTTGTTGAATTATATTCTAGATCCGAATTTATATGATGGATTCTTTGTTGAATTTGTTGATAAATATGAATTTATTAGTAGCGTGGAGTCTCTGTTTATTTTTTTTATAAATCCAAATTTTTGGGAAAAATCATAGGACCATTCTCAAGTTGTGAATCTAAGAATTTAGAACCCGTTGGTTCGCTGTCATTTTTTTTTCTTTTCCAGAGTTTTGACTTGAATTTTAACCGTAGGCATTAGCCCTTTTTACCTTGACAGTTATGCATGTGATTGTGGGCTAGAACCTGGCGTTGGCCCAAAATGCATTATTCAGAGCTTGGGGACTCCAACGCTCCGGAGGATTCTTCAAATCAAACACTCTCATTTACCCAGAGTGTTACCAGCCACACTCGGTCATAAGTAAGGTTGACGAAAAGATGTAGGCTCTACCCTGTCCTTCCACTTTCCTTCGTCAACAATTATGAATTTTAATCGGATGGCTGGCAGGGATTCTCCTCACATGGGAATCTATGGTGGAGATCTACTACGGAACTCT
>JASDQU010436613.1:7976-26635 GCA_032191745.1 Picea mariana
AAGGACAATACATATTACATTACATCAATCATCAATCAATCAATCCTTTGGCATCAATCAATCACTTGACATCAATCAATCAAACCATTGGCATCAATGACAACATGATCCAACACTAATTGGTTTCTAAGTCTAGTTCCCAGATAATGTGCTGAAGTCGATAGAAATAGACTCATCGAAGGAGGGCCTTGGTGTATCCCCCATCAAAGACACAAAACTGACACAGAGATGTAATTGGTGGATCAAATGAACATGGACTGACACGTGTATTGAAACAAGAATTTGTGATGGTTGACTCTTAAGGCAGATACTTCCCTTGAACACCGAGGCATGACAACAGAAAACTTGACATGGACCAAAAATTGATAATGCAGTGGATACTGTGACTTTCATCGGGTGACCCAAAGGAGTAAGGAAACTCAAAGGATTGGCTCAGTGTAGAGGTTCAGCGGATTAAAATGTGTGCAAAGACAAAGCGCCATGTTCAAGGGCAACTGTAAGAGTTATTGGTAATGTTATCAAAAATTGCTTGGCTTGCTTCCTTCAAATTCCCCCCCCATCTAGATAGACGAGTACCTCTTTTTAATTTAATGAGCTCGAGGAGGGTTACACATGCTCGATATAACCTACCTTCGGTAAGTCCCTCTTCCTTTGTTTAACAAACTGGAAGAAGTAAGGGTTCGGTCCCATATGGGCCCTTCAATGTATGATTGTTTAACGAGTCTAGAGAAGGTAAAATCGGTGGTTTTTCATGTTTAGAGAGTCTGAAAATGACTTAAAGATGACTCCATTGTTGTCCTTTTTCATAATGTTAGTCTCGCGAGGCCGAAAAAGAGATAAATTATCACTCGAAAGACGCCCTTTCAAACCTTTTAACGAGTGGGAAAGGAAGCAAGATCACTCGACAATCTTTTCATGTTTAGGGAGTTTGAAAAGAGCTTAAAGACGACTCCAGGGGATTTCTTTTTCGTGTATCCATGCGGGTCCAAAAAAGAGATAAAAGTTTATCTGGTGTGTTCTTATGTTTTTTGAGCATGAGAACGAACTCAGACTATGCTCGTGAATGTGACAAGATAAAAACGAACAAAACTGCTCCAAGACTTGCCAATAATGTCAGAACTGCATTCCAGGGTATTAATAAGGCCTCCAAAATATTTTTCAAAACCCAAAAAATAACTATATCTTAGGCAAAAATGAAATTTATAATAGTAAAAGGGGGTAAAAATATCATTTACCATTTCATTTGTGCAAAGATTTGTAGCAGTGGAGAATTTGTGCTTTGGAGGTGAATCTTGTATTGTTCGGTGCTGGAGCTATGGTCAACTATTTTCCTTGTCGTTTGGACCAGGTTGGTGCTCTTCTTCCTTTCTTTCATTTGTATGGTTCATCGCACGCCCTGATCAAGAAAACTTTCCCAAAAATGCCAGCGCTCTCTCAAAACGTGAAGGGGGGCATTCTAATTTTTTAAAGCGCCATGGTGGCCATTGTGAGGGTGCATTGGCGCACTAATGTGTATATAAAGTGGGCATTGGCCTCATAGAAAGAGAAAACAATTTTTTTTAAAGTTTTTCAATTGCCCCAAAATTGTCGAAAAACGTGACTAATGAATTTTGGTTGTTGATGATTGCAGGCAACTTCAACAATAGTCATGATCGAGTGAAAATAAAGAGAGCATGAGCTCGATGATGTGGCCACCTTACAAAGTCCCTGATCAAGAGCCGCATTGAGGAATTGCGGTCTCCTCAAGTTCTTCAAAATGCGAAAAATGAAGAAAGAGATTCTTCTTCTCGAGCATATGATCGGGCTATGGAACGTCGCAGAACAAGGGTTCCAAATTGGAACGCAGCTTCTCACCATCGAGTTGGAAGATGTATACTTCCTGACCGATCTCTCAAAAAGAGGGGCTCCTATAGTTTTATCCGGACAGAGGTCAATTTCGGCGCCCGTAGATGAGTACCTGGCAAACCATTGTGTCCCAGGAGCGAGACTAGTGGGAGGTAGAATCGAAATCAAAGACATCAAGGGTCTACCTCTTCGGTCCATTCTATTTTCCATTACGAGTATAGCGGGAAGTACCAGCTCACACCTAATTTCAAGATCACAGGTGGCCTATGGTTTACATTGTTTAGAGCCAACACTGTCTAACTGGAATGCAGGGTTCCTTCAGAATGTGAAGGAACAGATTACGAGATGCAGAGAAGGGCAGCAAAAGCAGTTCGAGTATGGTTCATTCTTGGTTTCATTCTTCTTAGAATGCATTCCTCAGATGCAACCTCAAATTGCATTAGCAGTATGACCAGTGGGAGAACCACATATGGAGCGATGGACTAGCCTGTCTCCAAGATTAGAATCAAAGATAGAGTTCAGGTTCACTGGTGACTTCTTCGCTTGGCTGGGACGCTAATTGATCATGACAGAAGACTTCCCATACGTCGGAGTGGATTTCTGGGGAAGCATGGACCTGGTCCTTCTAGATGGGGTGGACTGGGATGCGTCAGGTAAGAAACCAAAAATGATATTGTCAAGTGTTTTTTGATTTTAAAACTTATATTATTTTTTTGGGTACATAGAAGAGTTTCTAACAGATGTATCATTTCATCATGCAGACAACGGAGCAACATGTCTGGCAGAGATACCTGCATTGGGGCACCACGGGGATGCTTAGATAGCAGTAGCAGCAGGGGGTCTCCAAGAGGTGGAGACAAACCTCCGTGGTCTTACGACGGGTATCCCTCCTCTTGAGATGGACAATGTACCATTGCACTTGTAGAGACACACAGTGGGAGTCCCTGAGAGTATTAACTCTTTACTGAGATGAGTATCCCGAGTGGTGGAGTGCTACTTGGAGCACAATGTGATGCGGGAGGACTAGGACCTCACTGATATTTTTTGTATAGTCTTTATGACGATGTTATGGGCACGAGGACCCAACATTTTTCCCTTCTATGTACATTTTGATGTAATCAAACATTTTCTGCCATGCCGTATATATATATACATATTCAAATTTTTAAAGTGCCAAATGATGTTTTAAATGTGATGTGTTTTAATTTACATGCAATTTATGATTTATTTCCTTTATCAAACCTTATCTATGTGCGAGATAACGATCCATGATGTAATTGGATAATGAATCCGAAATGGTATTGAGTTCTCTTGGTATGTGTCTGTATTCAATAAAATCAAACATTCGTTCAAGACGACGAACTCGTAAGTGGAGACGTAGTAGGATAGGATTGCGAATAGCGTAGATTCGATTAAGTTGACAGACCACGAGTTGAGATTCTAGGTTGACGATCATGCGAGAAACGCCTAAGGGGGAGGCTTTGGTTAAAAGTCCGATGACAACATGATACTCTGCCATGTTGTTAGTTGTTGATCCTAAGCAAATACCTCCTGAACTCACCAACTCATCAGAGTGGTAAACGACCCAAGCTGCAGAAGCAACGTTTTGGGTGTGTCGAATAGTGCCATCCGCAAACCCAACAAAGATAGGAAAGGAAGATGTCATCTGCACATGAAAACACAAGACACATTATAAGTGGCTAAGGCAAAAACTCGAGCACGCAAAAGAAAAAGACACACCAAACTAAAATACAATAGTGTACAAAGCACACATGCTAGATGTTATATGCATAGTACTTCTTAAGGTAAACCCCATTTCGGGGCTCACCCAGAGAGATTCCATCGTAGTCAACTAGCTCGTAGGCGCCTCTATGTAAAACACGTTTCATGATGTAAGGACCATGCCATAGAGGTTCTAACTTACCTGTCCCTAACTTATCATGAGCTTGGTCATAAACGAGGACTAAGTCTCCTTCTGCAAAAGTATGAGGGTGGATGGATTTGTCGTATTGATTCTTGATTCGGTTTTGATACGTCTCGTTAACGAGAGCAACATCACGACATGTTTCATCCAACCCGGTCAGGTGTAAGAAGCATTCTTCTTCGGTAGAAGTTTGAGGTAGGAGTTCTACTCCAAGTTTCAACGAGGGAATGTCGCACTCGATTAGTAAAACAACTTCTATGCCATATACTAACTAGAAAGGAGTGAATCTAGTAGCAGTTTTCACTGAAGTACGGTAAGCCCAGAGAGTGGAGAAAAGTTGTATATGCCAAGATGTCTTGTTTTCCCCTACCATACGTTGAATCATGGTTTTAAGGACCTTGTTGATATATTCAACTTGTTTGTTTGCCTGAGGATAGTATGGGGATGAGTTCTCATGGAAAAAACCCAGTTTGGCATAAAACTCACTCATCATCTGGTTTTTAAAGTGCGAACCATGATCAGTGACAAGGGCGTGTGGAACACCAAAACGAGTGATGATGTGGTTGATAAGGAAAAGAGCTACAATACGACCATCATTCAGAAAGGTAGGCATAGCCTCAACCCATTTTTTGAAGTAATCGATGACAATGATGATGTAACCATGCCCCCCGGCTGAGGTAGGCTTACATTGCATGAAATCAATTCCCCATTTGGCAAAGGGGCCTATGGAAATAATGGGATGCAATGGAGCAGGGTGGGTGCGTGCCTTTTTGTGAAAAACTTGGCAAGGTGGGCATTTTTTGACTGCCTTGATACAATCTTTGAAAATAGAGAGCCAAAAGTAGCCGACACGTAAGATTTTCTGAGTTGTAGCCATCCTAGAAAGATGTTCGCCACATGCTCCAAGGTGACAATCATTAAGAACGCGTTCAGCCTCTTCATGAGTCAAAAATCATCGGAGGATGGTATCAATACCACGACGATACAAAGTGTCACTGATGATAAGGTAACAACGATAATGGTGACGAATACGTCGACGTTCTTCATGAGATATATCAGGATGAAAATGTTGGGTCTGGAGATAAAGAAGGATATCTCCGTACCAAGGATCGAACATGCTGATGAGAAAAAAAGTCTCATCGGGGAGAGAATCTCTAGGCTGAGTATCATCATCAGCATGGGGAAAGTCGCAGATAAGCTCTGCAAACACCAAAGATTTTTTAGCTTTGGACTTAGCAAATTCAAGATCGAACTCTTGAAGGATGACGATCCATTTAGAATATTTTCCCCCAAAAACTTGACGTGTCAGAATGTGATACATGGGGTTAGAGTCCGCGATAACTATGGTGGTGCGTAGAAAAATGTAATGACAGAATCTCCGGTTCAACGATGATGGTTGCCAGAGCCAACTTTTCAACATGTGAATATCGGAGCTCGGGACTAGATAGACTTTTGCTCAAATAATATATCACTTGTTCCTCACTGATAGGGTCATCTTGAACTAACACCATAGCAATAGTGGAAGTAGAGGCTGCTAAGTAAAGGATATAGTCCTGCGTATAATTCAGAGGATGCAACAGAGGTGCATTGGTCAATGCATGTTTAAGAGCAGCAAAAGATCGTTGAGCAGTGTCATCCCAGAAGAAAGGGGTGTCTTTCTGCAACAATCACATAAATCCTTTGGTAATCTCAGCATAGTTACAAATGAACCAGTGAAGAAAGTTTGCTTTCCCCTGCAAACTTTGGAGTTGTGTCAAATTATTAGGTGGAGGTAAAGCAAAGATAGCCTTAATTTTCAATGGATCCACCCAAATCTCGTTCTTGGAAACCACGAAGCTGAGGAGTCGACCTGATTCAACAACAAAGATACATTTATGTGGGTTCAAACGAATGCGGTAGAACCGACATCGAATAAAAATAGCCCGTAGATGACCAAAATGGTCTGATCGATTGGATGAATGGGCAGGTAAATCGTTGAGGTAAGGTTCTGCAATATGTTTGATATCGTGGAAAGCATATGACATGGCCCGCTGAAATGTGGCACCAACGTTTTTGAGGCCAAATGGTAGTTTTCGATAGGTAAAAGTTCCCCATGGGCAGATGAAGGCTGTCTTATGTTGATCATCAGGTAAAATGTCAATCTGGTTGTACCCTGAGAAGCCATCCATAAAAGAGAAAATTATGCTACCAACGCAATTAACAAATGATCTGGTCAATGAAGGGCGTAGGGTAGTTGTGTTTCGGACAAGCCTTATTGAGGTCCCTATAACAAACACAAACACAAATGGTCCCTTGCTTCTTAGTAACTAGAATAATGTTCGAAACCCATTTCGTCAAAGGGACAGGATAGATGAAGCCAGATTTCAATAATTTCTCAACTTCTGCTTTAATGGTCATGATCTTCTTAGGATGGACCAGGCGAAGTTTCTTTCGAACATGTTTTACACCTGGGTAGGTTTCAATCTTGTGTACAACGATCGAAGGATCGATCCTTGACATTTCCTCATAATGACCACTTCCTCGGGTGAACAATTAACATCGAGATTAATATTTTCCACGACACCTTCCTTGATCGAAGTGCCAATAATGATCATAGAGGTAATGTTGCCTAAATTACCCTCAGAAAGAGTATCTTGTGTAAGTATGGGTGATTGTGGAAAGTTGACAACATCGGGGGGGAAGATAGAGTGTATATCTTCCTGTATTTCTTCAAGAGGTGGAAGAAAAGAGGATCGATGATGGTTATCGTCCCAAGGTATGTCATCAATGCTAATCATTTCCATGATAGATTTGTCGGATGGAAAGATTTGAGAAATGTAGTCAAAAGTAGACGTCAAGGAATTTACCCAAGATGGCATCGAATAGGTGTTGGGTGCCAAGAGATGTTGGTCATCCGAAGAGGGAGAAACTGATTGAATAGAAACATATGAAGCCTCGGCTGGACTAAGTGGCATGGTGTCACCTAACACATCGAACTCTAGAGGACTAGGTACAATCCAGGGATCAGATGATTCCAAAGACTGATAAGTCATAGTCGAAATCATATTGAATGTGGCAATATGATGAGTGGTAGGAGGAAGTGGTGCAGGGAAGGTACCTATGAGGGTGGAATATTTTAACAAGCCTACACCAACACTTTCATACGTGGTCTTATGATCTCCCAAGAATGGAATATTGTTGGTAGTGGGAGCGCGAGCGTCGGGTGTACATAAATCTAATTGATCGACGGTGACAATTTTTCCCTGATGAGGAAATTGTACACATTGAAATACTGACGAAGCAACGACAATCATATCATAAAACCAACTTCTTCCAAGTAACAAGTTGTAATCGAGGGGAGCATCGACCACCTCAACGTCAACAGTGACGGTTTTGTTGCCCAACTGGACGGACAGGGACTGCAAGAGTCCATGGGGATGAAAACCTCACCCATTGAATGTGTGCAACATCGTTGGGGTTTTGTTAAGTGCGGGTGATTTTAAACCTTTCCAACACGCTAAAGACATGACACAAGTAGAGGCTCCCTCATCCAAGATAGTACGGTGAATTTTTTGATTGTGAACAACAACATCAATTTGGAAAGAAAGTTGGTGGGAGAGTCGAGATGTAAAATTGTCCAAGTTAAACATGATATTGTTGGACGACTCAGGATCAAAAGTGCCAATAGCAGCCAAGAGCGTTCTACGTTGACTTGGGAAGTGCTGTAGAACTTCTAACGCAAACATAGCACACAGTGCTTGAGCCAAATATTCAACAATGTTGTAGTTCTGGGTGGCACATGAACTAGGATTAAAGGTAGATTTATGGATAGTGCTCTTAGGAGGGTGTAAGATAGAGTCGAACGCATGTTTCTTGATATGAAGTGGTCCAGACGGAGGACTAACAGAGGATGGTGATGAATCTGGTAAAGTATAGTTAGTGACTTTTCCTTTGTCAGGTTTAATTGGTGTGTCGTATGTCATCGAGCGGGTGGTTAAATCAATCCCGTTAAATAGATAAATATGGGCACTTGTCGAGGGTTCATCATGAGAAGGGTGGCTGGAACTGCCCCCTGGAGAGGGGGTTTGAGCAAACATAGATTGTTGCTGAGGAAAAGGCTGAGTAAGCACGATGGGTTGGGAATTACCCTTAAAAAGTTTGGCCACTTCATCGCGATGTGGAGAGTCTCGAGTGTAGTGATCGTCACCACAAATAAGACATGGGAATTTTGGCTTCCACTGTGGTTACTTTTCGGTAGCAGGTGGTGGCTTTTACGCTTTCGATTGTTCATTGTTATTATTCTTCTTTGGTTTGTTCTTTGTCTTCTTCTTACCTCTAGATTGTTGTGAAGGTGTAGATTGAACTGCATTCACCTCAGAGATTTGAATTTGGGAGGAGGTAGAGGAGGGTGTGGTCAAACTGGGAGTGGATGCCGGAGTAGATCGATTTGTTGTTCCAGTCGACTGGGAAATAGATTGGGTTTTGACGGAGCCAATAACTCCATTCGCATGTGATGTGGATGAAGGTTTGGATGGATCGATGTTTGCACAGGTATCATTTGGGATTAATTTATACAAAGTACCAGATTGGGAATAAACCAAATCTAAGTATTGAGCCCGAGAAATGGCCTCTTCCTCGGTGACTACACCACCAATGGCGACATCACGAGCAATCAGGGGTAAGAGTGATTTAGTAAACCATTCCGCCAATAATTGGTCAGGAATGATTGCTTTGATCAACCTTCGTTGTCGCCTCCACTCATGAATATGATTGGATATGTGCACATAGTTGGTCTAACATAGGGAGGTCAAGGGTTCGGTATCCGTCTCGTATCGAATGGGTAGTTGAAAGTGTGTGAGAAGGGACATGAAAAGGAAGTTGAAGTCTTGAAAAGAACCACATGGAATTTCAATATACCACTTGGCTGCTAAACCTGTAAGTGTTCGCTGGAAAAGTGCAAACGTATAGAATCGTCCATTAAAGAGTTTGATGAAAACCATAAATGGAAAGTCATCACATGGTTATTTGGGTCTTCTCCAGGTTTATCGTCAAATTTTGGAATATCAGAAGGTAGTTTAGCCGAAATCACTGGCCAGAAAGGATAATGACGTATAGGATCATTGGTCAACCGAGACAAGTCTGGGAGATCCAGAGTAGCAAGGAATGGTAGCTGTCAGTTAACCTGAGGGTGATACTGGTATGGCATAGGGACACCGGTAGGACCGTAAACTGGGTTAGGTGGATAATTGTAACCAGTAGGTCTTCCTGCATATGGTTGTTGCTGATCAGAGTAAACGGGATTCAAGGAGGGTTGAGAAACATGTGCGAGCAGAGGATAACCTAATGGGTTTTGAGGATTATAATTTGGATTTGGTGTTTTCCCATAGGGGGAGTAAACATTTTGTCCATAAGGAGGATATAGATTAGTCCCTTGAGAAAGATGAGGTTGTTGTAGACCTTGAGGATTATGCCCCCCAAAGAACTGTGGGTTTCCTGGGAAAGGGATGTTCCACGGATTGGCCGTTGTAGATGCATTATGTCCATAAGGTTGATGATGGGCTCCAGTATGAGGTTTCCCCCCAACATGAGGCTTCCCTCCAAACGAAGGTTGCCCTATAGCATGAGGTTGAGTCCTTGGAGTTTGGAAACCATACGTAAACGACTGAACGATGCCACTTAATGGATTAGAGCCACCAAGACCAGTCCCTCTAGGTTGTTGTATAGGTATAGAACTTTCGGGTATAACCTGGGTAGTGTTGACAACAAAAGAATTCAGTGCTCTGTACCCAAGGGGGAGTTACGAAGAAGGCCTAGATGAAAGTGGTGTACCAATGGGAGCTTGGATAACCACCACATTACTGGTGGGAATAGTCGCAACGTGAGGGACCATCATCGAATGGGCCATTTGGAGAGAAATAGTGGAACTTGGACCAACAGATTGCATGTTTGGACCAATGGATAGTGTGATTGAACTAACGATTGTACCAGTAAAATGATCTAAAGTTACGGTATAGGTAACAGATGTTTCAGGTATTTAGGTTATGACAGGTATATCAACACCTATTCCTAATTCGTAAAGGTCTCGCACCGTGCAAGGTGAGCTTCGAACTATGTCAACAGTCCAAAGGGGGTCTCTGACTTGAGGGACTGAATGAGACCTGGTCAGAATGTTAGAAGGATCAATGAAAAAAATTTCTCTGGCTGAATTCAGTTGGAGAAAACATCTTTCATATCCTGCAGGAATGTGGAAAGCCTCCATAGGATCTGTAACAATTCGAAAATTTTCTAAAGAGGTGGAAACTTCCTCCTGTGAGGTTATAATGTCGTGGACGTCACTCTGTTGAGGAGATATCTACATAGAATGAGGGGGTAAAGGGGTAGAATCTTCCATATTTTCTGGGGAAGTCCTTGTACCCTACGCGAATGATGTAGAGGGTCGATGTTGGCGGAAAAAAATCGACGAAAAAAATCTATGGCCAACTAACAAAAAAGAAACAGCATGCACTAATCAAATCTAGGAATCAAACCAAGCAAACAAAACCTTCTCTCGATGACCGTACTAGTTGGTGATGAAATCCAACGTCACGTGATCAAGTCAAGAAAGGGCTAGGATATAGTGGAACAGTTATGATGGCGGCCTGCTTAACAGACTTGCGCCTTGGTGCAAGCTTCCACGCAGTAATTGTGTATTTACCCTCTAAGGAGCCTGAGTGGGTTTGACCACCGTCTGTTCCATGTACAAGAAAGACTTCCCTTCATCGTCACCTTGTGTAAGTACCTAAAGATTATGGCTACTAAGGACACCAACTTGTAGTCATCCCCTGGGCGGGTACGATCGACAGTCCAGTCTGAACGTATGAGCAAGATAACAAGTCCGAAATCCTTCGAGAGAACTGAGGACAAGTGAATTGGTAGAACTCCAAAAGACCCCGAACGGATTCGAAGTTCACGAAGCACCGAGACCAAATGAAACCAGCTGAACCTTAAGAAGAACCCTCAATATGTGATTTGACCACTACAAATGGTTGAACCAAAGAGGGATAATCTCCGTAACTCTCCCGAATGCGACCTCGTGCATAACCCCTGTGTGAGAGGGGGATCCCATAAAACCTATACGACAATTGGATTTTCTCTCCCTATCACAAGGTGCTAATGTTTGTTTTGAATACTTTGGAGAGTTGTACTCATATCCTAATCCAAAGTGCTAATCCTAGTCTAATGTTGGTGGAAGATTCTAAAAAAAAAAATTTCTAGATAAATTTTAATTAGCATTAATTTTGCAGCTGTTCTTTACTCAAGGGTGTATGAAAATGAAACTGATGGTATTATGACTCAATTCCCAAAAAATGCATAAGAAATGATAAGCAATGTTTTATTTCAATAAATTCCTATTTCAGGGATGGAGAAAGATGTTCTTTTCACTGTCAAACACTAAGATGCAGTATCCTCAATCAATTGTTTCTCAATCAAATCCAGTATAATGCTAAAATTTTCATAGAATTTTGTTCTAATATCCAAAAACAATCATAAAAAATGTATCCTTTTGCTTTATGTGTGAATGATAATCAATCTGATGTAAGGCTCCCTATGTCATTTAGACTTTAAGATCAACGAGATTCAGACAATCAGAAGCAAACGCCACACAAACAAAAACACACTCTCGTCGCGATTAAACAAGAAGAACAAAGATAACAAAACTTGCAAAAAGAAAACCAAAAACTCAAAAAGAAGGAAAAAGACTTGGATAAGATGACCTCAAAGATCAAATGGGATGGTGCATAGACATTTGAATTTCCTCACAAAATATTTCACTCAGTCAGATAAATGAGAGGAAAACAGTAAGTTGACTCTAAATCGTCGAAGACAAAGAGTGACTTCAAGGTAAGGAAAAAATATCAAAATTCCAAACAAAAGGTGATCAATTCTCAGAAAGTAAGGTTTTGAAGGCCAAGACAAAGATGTACTGAGGTTGTAAGGACTTTGAGTAAGTGCCAACAACAAGAAACTGAACTCAGAGATTAAGCTCCTAGAAGGTTTTGACAGAAAAGGGGCAACACTCTGGTGTCAAGGGCACCAAAGTGTTGCAACGCTCTATGTAAGCTTGGTAGGGAGCGCCAATGCTCTAGTAGAAGAGGTAGGGGGGCGCTAGCCACTAAAAATTTAGAAAAATGCCCAGAAAATAAAAAACTCAAGCAAACTCAGACAATCAAAGTGGATAGGATGAAATAAAGGGCCAATCAACAGATCTAAGAATCAGAGACGCGGTATGGAGAAGTTCAAAGAATGGACAAAGGTCAAAACAATACCTAGGAAAGGAAACAAAAATCAAAGTTCCTCCCCTTTGGATTCGCCAATTTCTGTTATAGAGAAATCCCCCAATGGACAAGTGGATTCTCTCTTGGGCTCTAGACTCCTAAGACCAAGACAAAAAAGTGCTATTGTGGACACTGACATTCCTTTTCATGAACCTAAACTATTCAAATAAGAGGAAGGAAGAAGGGTAAATAACTTTTACCGACGTTTGTTCTTGCTCAATCCAGGCTGATCTTAATCTCCAAGTTCTTCAGAAGGTCCTGCAATACAATGAGAAACAACAACGAAACATACTTCCTACTCTACCATGATTAGCTTCATAATGGATCTATAAAAGAAACAAGTTCATGAAACATACACAAACTTTAAAGGAAACAGGCCAAGCATAGATTTGTATTAATGAAAACAAAGTGAAATGCTTACATCCATAGATGTAGGTGCATCAGCTTCACCAAGCTCTCTTTGTCCAGACCCTTGCTCAAATAATCCACACATAATGATGATGCTTCAATGATATCTCCCTTATGATATCATAAGTTTTATGCTTTACAATGTCTCTCCTTTCACCATGAAGAGGCCTCCTTATATAGGCTTGGAGAGGCCTAACCACTTAAGATATTCTTAGGATAAGTTGAGGATTATTCTCCTTTAGTTGTGGATCTTCCCTAATATTGAGCCTTGACCTCAGATCCTAATCAAACCAACTCCAGATATGAAGGGATTCTTCCCTGATTTCTCTTAACAATCCAAAAATTATCTCAAAAAAGGCCAGCGCTCCCTCAGAATGGGGCACAGAGCATTGGGACACTCCCCCAAAAGAGATCACACAACATTGGCACTCCCTGACAGTGTATAGGGGAGCGCTGCCTTCCAAAATTGATTTTTGAGTGGCTTTTTCCATGGCAAAAGACTTGTACTCTTTGTCAAATGACTTCTCCTCTTCAAAACCAGTATTTTTGAGGTGTCTTGCAAGTGTTCTTGATAATGTCGTCCGAGACACGACATAGGCAAGATGACAACATGATATTTGCGACACTTGTGGGAGAAATGCGACACTTGCGACATTGGTAATGACAACACTAGGCCATCATCGTAATGGGTAATTTTGATGTGTAACAATAATTATGGGTTGTGCAACGATCTTATGTAGTTCCGAATCTGCTATGAATCTAAGATTAGCTGCAAAAGACTCATTGTCTTCCTTGACAAATTCATCTGGACAATTAATAATCTCATGCTCCAAGATATCGAACACTTGCTTCCAAGTTTTAATGGCATCTGCAACTCAGAGAGTTGTGTCTGATAGAACATCTGTGTTTGGATTTGAATCATCTCTCGATGCATCAAGATTCTTTGCATCTTTTCATGGCGCCATAATCCTCAAGGAAACAAAATTATCCTACTCGTGACAAGATAAGTCTATAATCTCTACACTGAATAAAAACTGCTAATTGCAAATGGTAAAAACGATTTTGAAATTTGAAGTGCTTTATTCAAAAAGTCTATCGATCTTCGTATAGCTCTACTGACGAAGAATTTATTAAACTTAATGGAATTTATTATCCGGTGATTCGCAATATTTATTTGAAATAATTAACCTTAATCAATCATAAATGCCATTAATACTTCGACGGTTCCGCGTTCGAAAGTTTTGGATGTGATAGGATGGAAGTCTCCCGAAGTCCAAATTCGCAGAGGATATAATCCCTAAGTAATCACTTTTATATTCTAATTAATCACGTTTTAAAACGTCGTATTAAATTTAAGTATTTTGGAAGTTCGGAATTAAGAAGTTTTGAATATAGCACAAGAGAAAGCTTTCGGAGCCCGAAACTGCGAAGTGATTAATTAACACTTAATCATGATTAATTATAGCCGTTAACTGCTTTATTAACTCTTTGAAACATTTTTTTACTTTTTGTAATTACTTTACTTCGACACTTTGATACTTTGGGGATTCCAAAATAAAAAACTCCCGAAGGGAAATGTCTCAGAGTGACGTGGAATAGATGACGTCATTCTGATGATGTGTCAAAAAAAGAGAGGTGCCACGTGTCACTTGAAAACATGCAAATCATCTGACGTAAATGTCAAAAATAAGTGCCACGTGTCAACCCAATAAAATAATTTTTATAAGACACGTGTCCTATGACTTGTGTCCGTAAGTCCTTTAGGAAAAGTCACGAGTGGCTATCTTTGGGACTTCGGAGTTTTGGGGTTTTTGTTGTTTAGGTTTGCTAGAATATCCGAAGCGCGAAGTTGTGAAGCGACCGTTAAAGATTTTCTTTAAAAACTCGGGCAACTTCTAAATTTTGGAGATAATTAGGATCGTTCGATCAGATTAGAGTTACTCATTGATGGTAGATACTGTAAGCGCCTTATTTATAAATAACAACTAATGGATTTATTTTTATTTTAAAAGGACACTTTCTAGGTTTTTTTCTTTTTTTGGGTAAAATTTTATTTCTAAGAGGTAAAATATATAAATCTTAAAAGCTCAAAATTATGCGTGTTCTAACATAGGCTCCATCTGGGGATTGTGGTTCCTTGTGAAGCGCAAAAGAACAATAGACGAAATGCCTTTATTGGGTAAATGGAGTCATTATTGTTTTTTGAAAAACATGTTCCAGATTTATTTTAGAATTAATCATACATAGAAAAACGAACTTAACCAAATCTCAAAAAACCTTCAAAACATACTTAATGATTGATCTCAGGTTAGGTTATTTAAAAATTCCTTTTCCTAAAACCGATTTTAGAATTGTTTAAGATAATCAAAATAACTTTAATTAAAATATCAATCTTTGACCAACTTTGTTCGCTTCAAGGTTAAGTAGATGTAACAATTTATTTAGGGAATCCCTAGTTGGTTCAGGATGTAAATATCACCAGAAAGAGAACTAGATAATAGAGTATGATACATGGATATGTATGACAACCTTACATATATCATAGATATTTCTTCACTACTAGCAAGCATGTTCAATTACCTGGTGAAGTTATCTACTTCTCCCATTGAATTTCCTTTCACCACTTCAATTAGCACTTTTGCACTTTGTTGAGATAAGGGCAATCGATATATGAATTTCCTTTCATCATCTCTTTTGGACAAGATGGGGGCCATAAAATTATGAATTTCCTTTCACCATCTGTCTTATATTTTAATATTTTGAAGTGGGGGAAATCAATCTGTATGCAACATATAAGGGATGCTATCTATTTAAAATTTTGGAAAAGAAGGTCTGCCAACATTTTGAGAATACTCTGAAACTAACTTTCTTCCAATTCTCCATACACCTTCGCCTATAGGAATTTTTTTATGGGAATATTAATCTTTCAAGGATCATCCTTGAGCGAATTATTCAGTTTGAAGTCCGATAGAAGAGCTAAAATTATCAGGATTAGCCTAGACATGCTTTTTCAATTAAAATCAAAGGAACATAGATTTTTGCCCTATCTTGTTTTGAAAATATGTTTTTTAAGTTTTCAGAGTCAAGGTAAGTTTCTTTCTTTCTATGAAGACTAAAAAGGGGGAGAAAGGAAAAAAGAAATTTGTAGTGAATAAAAAATTGGGGAAAGGTAAAAAGTAACCAAATCAAATATTCAGAGGGTCTGAACTAAAAAATCCTAATCCCACACGAGACTTCTTTCGAGTTTATTTGTTATTTTTTTATTTTTATTTCAGAGATGGCTTTAGAATTTATCAGCATGACAATATAAGTTGTAATTTTATACCTCTGTGATTCTTAGGTCAAGTGGTAATATTATCATCAGAAAAACTTCCTTCACATTCATTTCAAAAACAATTTTCTTAAAATTTTATTTGAACTATAAGAAGAGTAGGAATGCATACCTTCTTTTCCTTTTGAATTCCAGCAAGGCAGATTATTTATTTGTCACCTGTTTTTAGGGAAATCAAATGCTTGAAAGACGAGTGTCGATTTTTTATTAAGATTCATCTCCCATTTAACGAGGTCTATTCTGCACGAGGAATAAAATGCAAAATGTCAGTAAATCATGTAGAATAGAGATGATATGTGATACATATGTTTTTTAATTTTTGTTTTAATGATATCAAATAATCATAGATTTATTTAAAATATTTACAACAGATGATCAACTGACTCGGGTAATTTAGAAAAAGAAAAGAACAATTGAAAATCAAAACACCAATGTCAATCCAATCCGATATATACAATGGAAATCTAAAATGTAACTATTGCATGAAATGTTTTAAGTAACGCCCATTGATAGGAGCGTCAATAATTTCTCCATCAATATTTTCCAATGAGAATGAGTTGTTTCCCTCAGCAGCTGCAATTTTGAATGGTCCAAACCAGAGATGATCGAATTTTCCATGTTTCCCTGCATCTTCCTTTCTAGCTTCCCATTTTAAAACTAAATCACCAGGAAGAAACTCCCTGTATTTGGCTTTTTTATTTTTTTTTATCAAAAAGGGATTTCATATTATCCTGGTACTTTTGAAGCTTATCATCCACTTCTACTCTGTCCTGGTGAACTTCGATGATTTGATTCATCCTTCTCATAACATCGTTTGTCTCTTCATTTGAATCTTGCTAGAGTTTCATCATAGGAAGAACAAAATTAATAGGAAGGATAACATCAGTACCATAAACTAACTAATTGGAAATGAGACATATCTATAGATTTCTTGGTGCCAATTCGGTTTTCCCATAAGGCGTACTTTAAGTGAATATGCCAAGCTTTTTTATTTTTTGTCAAAACTTTCTTGATTATAGTCATCAAAATCTTGTTAAATGATTCAACCAACCCATTTCCCTGAGGATAATAAGGTGTAGAATGACCTAAAATAATATTGTATTTTTGACATAAATTGATCATTGCCATAGATTTAAAATCCTGAGCATTATCAGTAACTATTTTTCTAGGACAACCAAATCTTGCTAGGATGTTTTCTTCCAGAAAGTTTATTACTACTGAATCTGTAGCATTCTGAGTTGAAATGGCTTCAACCCATTTCGTAAAGTAATTGGTAGCGATTAGAATCCATTTATGTTGAGCACTTGATTGCAGATGTATTTCTCCAATGAAGTCTAGGCCCCATTGTTGGAAATGAGCTTCAACGTTTACTGGAATTAAAGCTAAGGTAGGGCGATTTTTCTTACCAGCGAACAATTGGCATGAATTGCAAGCTCTGACCCTTACATTTACATCAGTAAATAACTTTGGCCAATAATATCATGCCCTTGAAATATTGTAAGTTGTTTCCGTCCAAGCATGATGTCCTCCACATACTCCTTCACGAAATTCATTAATGACACCTGTTGTTTTAGATTCTGTCAGGAAACATAATGGGAAATTCAGAGGGTCTTTCCAGTATAACTTTCCATCCACAATGCAATACTTAATTGTGTGTAGCTTTAAAGTTCTTTCTTTAGAAGGAGTCATGTCATTTGGGCATTGAAGAGTAAGGAGGTATGTAACAATATCATGGTACCAGGAAGAGGAAGAAAACTTATCTTCAATATGAATTATAGGTGCTTGATCATATATTTTCTCTATATCTAGAATAGAATCATGTGATTCAAAGTTGTTTATTCCAAATGCTCTGAAATTTGATTCAGCTAATAGCCTTTCCAGACCTTGGCCTTTCACTAGCTTGGTCGGTTTCACTTCTAAATCAAACTCTTGAATTTTAGCCAACCATCTACCTCTTCTTCTGTCACTGTCTGGTTGAACCAAGATATCTTTAATTGCATTTGTTGGTACATAAGAAATTATTTTGGAGTGTAGGACATATGTTCTGAAAGCCTTGAGATCCTTCACCATTGCATATGCTTGTTTTTCAAGAATATCATATCTTAGCTTTGCATCCCTAAGGCTTTTATTGAAAAAGGCTATTGGTTGTTTGAATCCTTCTTTGTTCTTTTGAAGGAGCACTGCTGCAATAGTATGCTCATATGCGAAAGAGAAGATTAAGAATTCTTTTGCATAGTCTAGACTTACCAATACTGGTGCTTCTCCTATAGCTTTCTTAACACGCTCGAAAGACGCTTTGGCTTTTGCAGTCCATTTTACATCACAGTCCTTTTTTAGCATATCTGTAATCAATTTGATTATTTCAGCAAAGTTAGGAAGAAATATCCTCAAAAAATTGATCTTACCTAAAAACGATTGAATCTGTTTTCTATTTCTAGGAATATTAATCGGGTCAATAGCCTCAACTCGTTTAGGATCAACCTTGATTCCATCTTTTGAAACTGTATGACCTAAAAGTTTACCTTCTTGCATGGAAAATTGTGATTTTTTGGGGTTAAGAGACAAACCAAATTTTCTGCATTTTTCAAAAGTCCGTTTGAGGTGCATCAAACATCAAAATTGGAAAAAACTGTCAGATCATCTAGATAAATAACAACAAACTTGTCTCTCTCACTGACGAATGTGATATCCATTGCTCTCTGGAAAGTTTCTCCTACATTCATTAAACCAAAAGACATTTTATCATACATTAAGGTTCCCCATGGAGTAGTAAACACAATCTTTTCTCTATAATCTTCATGAACAACGAACTGATTATATCCTGAGAAACCATCAATCATAGAAATTTTGTTATCCC
>JASDQU010436613.1:50010-64979 GCA_032191745.1 Picea mariana
GGAAAGTTTCTCCTACATTCATTAAACCAAAAGACATTTTATCATACATTAAGGTTCCCCATGGAGTAGTAAACACAATCTTTTCTCTATAATCTTCATGAACAACGAACTGATTATATCCTGAGAAACCATCAATCATAGAAATTTTGTTATCCCCTACTACCTTCTCTAAAACATGGTCCATCTTTGGGAGTGGGTAGTTATCTTTAAGAGAAGACCGATTTAAGTTCCTAAAATCAACACAAAGTCTTATTTCGTTGTTCTTGTTTTTAACAGGGACCAAATTGGCCACCCATTTAGAGTATCTGAGGGGAATGATGATTTTTGCATCAAGGAGGTTTTTAACCTCCTTTTCTATTACCAGAAGAAGAATTGGTTTTATCTGTCTAAGCTTCTGCCTGAAAGGTTTAATACCATGTTTTAAGGGAATCTTGTTTTCAATAGAAAAAGTATCATAAGTTTTAAAATCATCATAACACCATGCAAAAACAACTTTATATTGTTTAAGTAACTCAATGTATTTACTCTTTACTTGTGTCGGAAGATATTTTGATATTTTGACCATTTTGGGATTTTTATTAGTTCCTATGTTATAATCTTCAACTTCTTCGGGATGAGGTCGCAAAGTAGACTTCAAAGGTATATCATTCTATTCAAACAAACTTTCTAAGGGGATCAAACCTCTGGGAATTTGATTATTTTTAAGTAAGAGCATGTGGTGATTTTCTATTTTATCTTGGAACTTCTCTAGGTTCTCTCCTTCCTGCATAATCCAAGCAAGATCGTTCTGATTTTCTTGATCTATGTGGGTCTCAGAAAACTCATCAACCATTTCCAGGAACTGTTTGATTTGTTCATCATCTTCAAACACTTTCCAGTGTTGAACATTGCTCGGAATCAAAGGTCTATGTCTCATCTCAATATGATATTTCAGCTTTAAAACCGTAGGTGGTATGAAAGTTGCAACAACTTTGGCCAAAGAATCAGCTTGTTGATTTTGCAATTTGGGAATAGAGTGAATATTAAAGGACAAGAATAAATTCTCTATAATATCCCAGGCACAATTTCTATACGATCTCATTCTCGTATGCTTAGATTGATATTGTTGCTTTATTTGTTTTACAATGAGCTCAACATCACCATAAACTATCAAATGTTCGATTTTTTATTTTCTTGCAGCTTCTAATACTAAGACTAAAGATTCATATTCACAGACATTATTGGTATAATAGACCTCCCATTGTAATCTATAAGAGAAAGGAATAAATACTCATCGCCTGGTGCCATGAATAAAGCTCCAACTCCCGCTCCTTCGCAAATGAATCACCATCGAAGAAAATTTTCCACATCCCTTCTCTAAAATTTATATTTTTTTATTTTCTTCTTCTATACATTCTTCAAAATTGTCATCTATGGATAATATACAATTGATTAAATCTTGATCAACAACATAGTCTGGGCAGTTATTGGGGTTTTGAGGGTCACTTATGGTATATGCCAGTCTAGTTTCTTTGTACAGTCGAGTAAATTGTCCACCAAAAATTGGAATTGTAGCATAGGTCATGTCTAGTTGAACCGATCCTCCTAGCTTGGCACCCCAAGATCTGGATAGAAGCATACCATAATTGGAAGGAACATCAGCAACAACCACATCCATAATGATACTTTTCATAGGAACCTAAGCAAGGCTTACAACTAGATCTTTAATCATACATGGACACTTAACCTTTCTAGAATCGAAAGAGTATAAATCTTGATAAGGTTTGGTAATTTCAAGTCCCAATTTTTCCATGATAATCTTAGACATTAAATTATGTGAGGTTCCTGAGTCTAACATGAAATTTTCAAGTAAATGATCGTGCATAATCAATGTAATATAGAACGAAACAACATAATCCTTACTGCTTTCAATGTGTGGTCCGAACATGATTGTAGGTTTTTCATCCTGCAAATTGATAACATCATATTGGCATTCAACATAATTGATAACATCAGGTTCCTAGCAAGTTCAACTAGAGGCATTGGAATCTTAATTTTATTAAATTCATTATCTAAATTGAAAGTCCCAATTGTTTTTTCAATTTCCCTGGTCTGAAGTTCAGCCTCTGTATTTTCTGGCTTCTTAGTTTGTACTGCTTTCGTTTCAACTTGCTTTATTCAACAACTTGCATTTTAGTTGATGGTTTTGTAACTACTACCTCATTTGCTTTATTTCGTGATAAAAAAAAAATCGGTGTAATATTTATAGAACTTTTTTCTATTGGCCTCAAATCATATTTATGTTGAAGCTCGACCATTATTGATTCAACGAGACCTTTGTATGTAGAATCCACCAGATTGTTGATGTTTTCATCATTATTAAGAAAAGATTCTAGATCCAAGAATTTCTCATAATCCTGCTTGGTTAGGTGAGGCTCAAGATCATCATCGTTGAGGTTGTTTATATCTTCCTCTAATTCCTCATAATCTTGCACCTCATCTCTCTGCATGAAATTATCAGTTTTAAACGGAGCTTGAATCTTTTGATCCTCATTTTTTATTTTCCTTTGTTGTATCTAAGGATTAGGATTTCTCCTGAATTGATTCCTAATGTATGGGTCAGGTTTGTCTTGTTCTATTTCCATCCTGAAAATTTGTTCGATAAATCTTTAATAATTTTGGCCATCTCATCCATTTTTTCCTTCGTAGATTTTCTAGATCGAGAGGGCCCTGCATGTTCTTTAAAACACATGGGTTCTCTCATTCCCATATCAAATTTAGTTTTCAACTTCCCAGATGCCACCATATTTGATTCAATCTCTATAGCATCGTCTTGAATTCCTGCTAAAGTAGTGGATCTTCTTTCTCTCAAAAGTAGAGCAAAATCAGAATCAAAAGCCCCTGCAAAAGTGACTTTTACAGCTGGTTGAGAAGGTTTAACTTCGGATGGGATTTTGTTATAAAGCTTATTAAATATTTGGATAAATTCTAGGACTGATTAAGAAGTTTTCTTTATCAAGGCTCTGAATTCGGTTAAGTAATAAATATGATATTTTTTCTTGCCCCATTGCCTTAGGAAGGAAGTTTCCAGATCATTGTACGATTGTATAGAACCTACTGGAAGTCCTCTGAACCAAGTTCTTACATGTCCTTCAAAATTCTGTACTAATAGTATCGTGTAAAATTCCACGTGCTCAATGCCAAGAATATCGGAAAATTGATCAAAAAAGGCTATATGTTCTATTGTTGTTAGATCCCCTTCTCCTGTGAATTTAGGGAGGCTCTTTATGTAATTTTTTTGTAAATCATGTAGGACATAAGGAAGAACTAAGGGAGAATACCTAGTGATGACCTTGGAAAATATCTTAGGGGGTTGATCTTGTCCACCTTCCCCTGCACCTCCGACACCTCTAGCACCAACACCTCCAACACCGGCCATTGAAAGTCTAGGAGACAGAATCTGAGGGCTAAATAGGAGATTTTCAAAAACTTCGAAAGATTGATCTACTGATCTTTCGAGTACTTATGGATGTTGTGAATGAAGTTAGGGAAAATGATTGTGAGAAGACGAAAGATCTAGATGAGGGGGAAAAGGAAAACTTATGCTTGGCTCCTAAGGTTTACCTAATGTATAGATAGGAGAAGTAATGAGGGATGAATCTGAGTAAATAAGATAATCTTCAGGATTTTTGAAAACATAAAATTTTACTTCGGGAAGAGAAAGGATCGTCTGAGTACTAATGATAGTGGGTATTGAAATGGATTCTTTGTTTTCACTGGAAAAGTCTCTATTAATGAAACATGGATGGTCTGGTCAATCTCAAACTCTATTTCAAGAATAATTACCTCTGGATTTTCAAGCTTAATTTTAGGTTTACTTGTTGATGCTTCTGCAGAATGAACTTGTTTAAAACTTTCTTTAAGTGTTAGTTCTTCAACGGGGATCTTATCATTAACTTGCGTAATTCTAGGTTGATGGACCTTACCTACTGATGCATAAGATTGTCTAAGATATCCATTGGTTTTAACAATTTTTTGGGATCTGAAACTGGCGTAGTTTGCTTTTCATCTGGGTTTTTCCTGGTATTCTTTCGACCGAATTCCAACTTTGTCTACAATGGAGTCTCCAGGTGAAAGGCAAAGTAAGACTTATCCACGTATTCAGTCTTTGTTCACCATCAAAGACCAATATTTAACTTTGTTGTTCTCCCAGGGAAAATGATTTCATTTCTTCGTCCCCGACAACAACACCAAAAAGATATTCCTGAGATTGATTCTAAGGCTCAAAGAATAATGTCAAGCATCAAAGGTTTTAAATGAAATGTTTTTATGAGTGTTTTTTCTACCTTCAGTTTTCTGAGAAATAATCTTTAAATGAAATTAATGATAAGACATTATAGAGGTTGTATCTCGTTATCTGAGTCACAATTATAATGTCAAATGATGTAGAAATATTTACAAAACTATTAAAACAAAGTCAGGTATCAATTACAGATAAGTCTCACCTTATTTGCAGTAGAAGAAAAGTTGAAGATGCACCCTTGAAAGGAGATTAAAAAACAATAATTCATGCAGATCATAGGTCTTGTTTTACTCACACTAATAATAGAGGAAAATTTGTTACTGAATGAACCACTGATATATTATGATCACAATAGATGTAGTACTAAATTGCAATCATTCACTCTTCAAGAATTACAGAAAGAAATTTAGAGAAATGGAAACACATAGGAAACACATAACTCAAATTGAACGAAACTTAGAATATCTGTCTGCACTTGTATTAATACTCAAAAATAGTTTCTCTTTTACATTTGGCAAGAAGAAACCCTGAATAGATCTAAAATCTATCTATTTATACAAAATTTGTCACAATTGAAAACCATTGAACTTCCCAAATTATATGACTAAAAATAGAATACATCCGAATAAAATAACATGCAAATATTGTTGAGTTTTGCTGGTTCTTCCTCTGTCTCTTCATCTTCATTTAGATGTTCTCTTTTTCCTTTGATCTTTAAGCTGGGTACACATTTCCATTGAGGCCACCACAGTCATTTGGCTTACTGTCTTTGCCATTTGATCCTTTTGCCATCTATTCCTTTGGCTGCGTTCAATGGGATAAATAATTGCAGTTGAAGACATGGGGGGGGATAATTAGATGAGTGGTTCAACATTGGATCGTTATGAGATGGATAACGATTATAGGGAAGAGTAATTGTTCACGAAAAGGATGATGGGGGGAAAAGTGTCCAATAAGGACGTGGGATGAGTGGATGCAAGAATGCAGGTGGTAGGGATAGATGGGGTAAGTGATAGTTGGAGGGTGAAAGGTAGAGTGGGTGGAGAAAGTGGACAATGTACATGCTCTTTTACTTGCTCCCAGCTACACTTGCTTTTCCTTCTTCAATGCATTGGGTGCACCTGTCCATCAATGCTACCATGAATCTTGAAGGCTCAATCCTTTCATTTAATTCAAAGGAAAACATCTTCTTCTGTATTTGAGGCAACTTCTCCTCGATCTTGTTCACTTCTTGAAATGTGAGCTTATATTGTGAACTTGGATTAACCAACCATTCATTTATTTTAAGTAAATCAATCTGGCGCATCTATTGGATGCCCGCTTGAGTATTTTCCTTGTTCTTTCTGGAGCTCTGCTGGTTCATTTCTATTTCAATCTGCCCCAATTCTTCTGAGATATTATTCCCCTCAAATTCAATTAGATTTTTATTTATGGAAGATAATGCTTCTAGACAAGCCTATTTTACATCTTTGGCGAGTTTCTTGCCTTCTTCCAGATTTGTTTGACAGGATTTTAGGGCCATTTAACCTCCCTCTTGTTCAGAATGAGAGAGAAGGGTAAGACCAGGGGAATTAGCTTTTTGCTTCCATATGAGAACCTCTTGAAACTTAGACCGGGATGCACATGCCTCTTTTTCCTTGACATAAATATTTTTAAGAGAAAGGTCTACTGCCTGATAGCATTTCTGAATAACATCAACTTTTTGATAGAGTTATTGGTGAGAAACTTCCAACCTCTCATTGATTTCTGATGATTGAGTTTTGAAGGCCGAAATATCTATCCTTGTGTTCTATGTTAGGGTCAATTTGCCCTGCAGCTGCTCAATCAAATCGTCAAGCTGAGTGATCAAACCTTAGCTGGTCTATGAACTTCGGTAGAGAAGCTTGAGGTTATCCTATAATTGCTTAATTTGATGATGATGACTAGCCATGATTTGTTCAATGTTCTGGTTCATCCTACTTCTAACAATATGTTCTGTACTGTATATCTCATTCTTCAACTTCTCTACTAGGAGGCATTTCTGTCGCAGTTGTTCGGTTAAATTGTCCATTGACCATTGATTGGCGGTGGCAAAAGCCCCTAGTGAACCTGCAACTTCTTTCGCAAACATAGAACCATCATGGTCGTTCCCATCATACATCAATCTTTTCCTTTTAGTGACAACTCCATCCTTTTGGTGAGATTCTCTTTTTACAATAAAATTTTGTTTCTTGCTGAAAAAGAAATCTCAGGGAGGCATCTCTTCGGGCAATATAGGAGTAAGATCACCTGCAAAAGTGAGTTCGGAACTAGGATTTCTGAAGCTGGTATGTAAGGGGGTTAATGATGTAATAGAAGACATAATTTTTGTGGAAGGTTCTTGTCCTGTTGTATTCAGAGTGCTAGCAGGAGTAGCTAGTGTTGAATGAGGAACAACTTGTCCCAGATTTATAAAGGCTTCAAACTGAGATAACACTTGTGGACCATTCTATGCTGACATAATGGTACACTGGGACACAAGGTCTTCAGGAAGAAAACTCACACAGAAAGTTACCTTCATGCGGATTCCCACCACCATCCCTCTCAGAAGATGGGGGTTCTCAACATCATGGCGATAAGGGCAGCAAGAATTTCTGACAAAGAACATCTCAAGGAAGAAATAGACCACTTAACTAAGGTCTTTAAGAACATTGGGTATAGAGATGGAGACATCAAAAAGGCAATGGATAGAAAGGATAATAGGACCCGTGTACAAAATGATCAAACCTACAACATAAAGGCCTTCCTTCCTTACATTCAAGGTGTCACAGACAAGATTGCAAAATTCTTAAAAAAGAAAGAAATTACAACCTCCGTCAAACCCCTAGTTACCATCATACAAAGAATGAAATCTGTAAAAGACCCTATAGACCAACAACAAGGAAAAGGCATCTACAAGGTCTCCTGTTCATGTGGAAAATGTTACATTGGGGAAACCGGACGATCATTTCAGGTAAGGATTAAGGAACACGAAGTAGACATTAGAAATGAACGCATTCATACCTCGGCCTTAGTAGAACACTCACTTAAAACCAAACATCATGTCTGCCTGGAGAATAAAAAAATAATAGCAAAAGAGGATCATTACTACATGAGACGTTTAAGAGAAGCTCTCGAAATAATCAAACACCCCAACAATATGAACAAAGGTAAGCAGTTTTTGGCACCCATTAATCAACCAACTTAGTATCCCTCATTGATCTAATCAGGCCTGACACCTCCCTTCTTCTTGCCTTCTTGTTTAGGTTTCCCTTTGCCTCACTTCTTAGACTTAGGAGTCTAACCAACCTGTTTGACCTTTTTAAAATCTTTAATTATAGGCACCTACCTTTTCAAATATTTAAGTCACTTATAACCTTTCCTGACATTCTAATATAAACAAAAATCAAAAGTACTTTCTTTTTAAAAACCCTAAAAACTTTTCCTTCTGACTCTTAATTCTAAACCTAAAACCCACCTTTCCGAAAACTTTTTCTAGTAACTAGTTCACTAAGCTGTAATTAAAAATTTAACCCTAAAAACAAAATTTTAAAACTCTAAAACCTAAAAACAAACAACCTAACTAAAGCCCCCTTCTCACCATAACTCAATTAATTAAACTTTAAATTTAATTCAATTAATTGAATATTTAATCACTAACTTAATTTTCACTTAAAATCTTTACAAACTTAGTAATAGTTTATTTTTTATATTATTTTTATATTATTATTTAGTTTAAAAACTTAATTCAATTAATCAAATATTTAATCACTTAATTAAAAACTCTTTAAACTTATTTTACTTATATATAACTAAATAACTTTGCAAACTTACTAATAAGTATTAATTATTATTATTATATCATTATTCAGTTTAAAAATGAATAAAAAATCAATTAATTTTTGTAGGTTTTTAGACAACCGACCTAGGTTAAAATCTTTAATACATCCCACACAGTAACTATTAATTAACCGAGATCAACATGCTATCAATTGACGATTAGTCTTGATGATGAATCCCGATTAGGATTCGAAACGTCGACAAAAATGACACCAACTATGGATTATCCGACAAACAACTTTGAAAATACTCACCACAGAAATCTAAAAACAATGATGCTCTTATTTTGTGAATTAACATTTCTGATCTTTTTGGGACTTCCTCAACTTTTTGCTTAGTGGAGCAACTTGGCTCAGATTCTATAGGTCTAGCTTCCTCTGAAGGAGGCGTGGGTTTTGACTCTCCTTGCAATATCTTTGGTAAATTGTTTCGTTTGTGTTTTTGAACGCAGAGAAAACCAACTTGTCGGTCATGAGGCAGAGTCTAGAATCTACTTTGGACTTCCTCATAAAATCTAACTGCCCTGAACATTTCATCATAAGGAGAATTCTCATGGATGTATCGCTTCATGTTAAACTGAGCCAGATGATTTTCCACTATCTTATGTGGATCATGCTTCTTGAACTCGATGTCAACTAATTTGAAATATTCCAGGGTTGTGGCCTCGACTTTAGAATGACCAAAATCTAATAATGTGAACATGCCAACTTGGATGGGGAAGGTTGGCCAAACCTTTTTCTGAGCTTCTTTCAACTCCTTGCTGATACCTCCTTCTACTGTCTGGTATGCCACTTCTCTGCACACCATCCTGTAGAGTAAAAACTGTGGAAGGGCATGAGGAGGAATGAAACATCCAAATACTCTGATATAGGAGAAATTCTCCTTAATGAACTAGTCTACAAGTGTGCCTAATTTCCCCATAATCTTTTCAGAAATCCGAGGCAGCAGGTGACCATAGATAGCTACATGAACCGGTACCACCATGTTGTGACAGATTTCGTAAAAGAAATCTTTGGCATTTTCCTCCCATAATTTGGAGTGATATAAATGAATTGACTCAGAACTAGCCAGGGTCCAACTCCAGTTCATTAGGGGAAAAGGGGTCATGAAACAAATGGCATCCATAATATACGCTGACATGTAAAAAATAGCAGGATTCCCTTTTGATTTTGTTGATTTATTCTCAACAATTTCCTTGGCCAAATTATGAGATAGCATTTTAGCCCAATTGAAGGTATAACCCTCAACTACTACATTCATGATGGCTACCCACTCAACTGAGAAGTGTGTAGGGTTCTTCTTCCCAAACAGACGACATAGCATCATGGCTATATACAACATATGAGCATCTAAAGATGTCGTGGCGTACATACCATGAGCATCAGCTCTGAATTTTTCTAGATGTCCCCACTAGGTCTTGACTATATCATGACCATTTCTACCGTATTGAATGCATTCCCTTCTTTGAAAATCTATAAGAAATGCGACATTGTAAGTGTATTTAGGGGTAGGGGAAATATTTTACATTACTTGTAGGTTCTCTGGTTGGAAAGAGCTGCCGAGGACCTGCTGGTGGTTGATGACACTCCTGGTTTGAATGTCGACATGTTCCAAAGCCCAATTTATCATATCATTGTAGGGTATAATTCTGGGCCGTACAACGATCTTATGAAGTTCCGACTGTGCTATGAATCTAAGCTTAGCTGCAAAAGACTCATTGTCTTCCTCGAAAAAGCCGTCTGGACAGTTAATAATCTCATGCTCCAAGATATCGAACACCTGCTTCCAAGTTTTAATGGCGTCTGCAACTCGTGGAGTTGTGTCTGATAGAACATATGTGTTTGGATTTGAATCATCACTCGATGAAAAGGCTTATTTGCAGCTTTTCGTGGCGCCATAATCCCCAAGGAAACATAATTAGCCTACCCGTGACAAGAGAATTCTGTAAGCTCTAAACTGAATAAAAACTGCTAATTGCGAATGGTAAAAACGATTTTGAAATTCGAAGTGATTTATTCAAAAAGTCTATCGATCTTCGTATAGCTCTACTGACGAAGAATTTATTAAACTTAATGTAATTTATTACGTGGTGATTCACAATCTTTATTTGAAATCATTAACCTTAATCAAACATAAATGTCATTAATACTTCGACGGATTCACGTTTGGAAGTTTTGGATGTGACAGGATGGAAATCTGCCAAAGTTCGAATTCGTGGAGGAGTTAATCCCTAAGTAATCACTTTTATATTCTAATTAATCACGTTTTAAAACGTCACATTAACTTTAAGTATTTCGGAAGGCCAGAATTCAAAAGTTTTGAATATAGCACAAGAGAAATCTTCCGGAGCCCAAAACTGCGAAGTGATTAATTAACACTTAATCATGATTAATTACACCTGTTAACTTCTTTATTAACTCTTTGAAACATTTTTTTACTTTTTTTAATTACTTTACTTCAACGCTTTGATACTCCGGGGATTGCAAAATCAAAAACTCGCAAAGGGAAATCTATCAGAGTGACATGGCAGAGATGATATCATTATGATGATGTGTCAAGAAAAGAGAGGTGCCATGTGTCACTTGAAAATGTGCAAATAATCTGACGTAAATGTCAAAAATAAGTGTCACGTGTCAACCCAAGAAAAGATTGTTTAAAAGACACGTGTCCTATGACCGGTGTCCGTAAGTCCTTTAGGAAACGTCATGAGTGGATATCTTTAAGACTTCGGAGTTTCGGGGTTTTCGTTGTTTAGGTTTGCTAGAATACCCGAAGTGTGAAGCGACCGTTAAAGATTTTCTTTAAAAACTCGGGCAGCTTCTAAACTTCGAAGATAATTAGGATCGTTCGATCAAATTAGAGTCACTCATTGACGGTAGATACCGTAAGCACCTTATTGATAAATAACAACCAATGGATTTATTTTAATTTTAAAAGGCCGCTTTCTAGGTTTTTTGTTTTTTTTTGGGTTAAATTTTATTTCTAAGAGGTAAAATATATAAAGCTTAAATGCTCAAAATTATGCGTGTTCTAACAATAGCTATCTCTGAGAAGAGATGTGGCTGCTACGCGCATTCGTCTGAGCAAAATGATTACAATGAGGCTCCAGAGGCCTATTTAACATTACTCATGAATTCCAAAACCCTAGACATCCAAAAACCTAACCCCAAGAGATGAAACACCAAAAGTTATGTGGCCCCCGACGGGTAAGTTGGTACTTCAACTTCCCAGGGTCATAAATTTTGCATATGACCTCTGTTTTAGGCCCGTGATAGCCCGCTGGAAAGGTATTTTTGAGAGCTACACATTATGCCATCAAAATCTGAATCCATCTACATTTAGAATGTGGCAAGACAAAAAACACTATTTAGGTCCCCAAAACAACATTGGAAGTACATAAAGATGTACTGACATGAAAAAATCCAAAATAAGCCAATTGGATTAGGTGGGTGGCCACCAATCTCCACCTGGAAGTTGTGTAGGGTTTCAAACATCCCCAGAAGTGTAGAACCCACAATTACAAAGAAGTACAAAAGAACATGCTGAACTAAAAACTGCTAAGAAGAGCCAGTTGGAGCAGGTGGGTGGCCACCAATATCCACATGGATTAGTCCTCCTCCCTTAGGAAGAAATGGTCTCCATTAAGTTGAGTGACCCCATAAGGTGAGGAAAATTCTGCTGAATTTGTCCTCGAGTGAGCCACTTGCCTTGGTGTAGGAGTTGCCCTGCCTTGACAACCTGATAAAGTTGGATCCTATGTTGGCGAGTGCCCTTGACCTGTGTGTCCACTATTTGATCAGTGGATGCCTATTCCATGCAGTCAGGGTTGAGCTATGTTGGTGTCAGTTGTTCTGTGATCTCTGAGGTGTCCACTAATGGTGGAAAATATGGCCAAAGGAGGTCAACGTTGAACACTGGGTGCAAGCCAAGGAAGGGTGGAGTGTTGAACTCAAAAGCATTGCTACCCACAATCTTGGTGATAGTGTAAGGGTCATAGCGAAGTGGTCGGAGCTTCCGATGGGGCCCTGTAAGGCGCTCTTTCTACAAATGTAACCAGACCTTGTTTCCCACCTAAAACTTGTGCGGTACCCAATGTTGATCATAGCGCTGCTTGTACTTAGCATTGACATTCTACAAAATCTCATGGACCTGTTGGAAGATGTGCTGAATCTTCTCAATGAATCTAGTGGCTTTGTCGGCCTCAGAATGAACATGTGAAGAATCTGTCTGTGTTGTTGCAAGAGGTATTGCAACATCAATGGGACCCAAGGGTTGGAATCCCAGCCCCACCTGAAAGGGGCTATGGCCGGTGGAGCTATGGAGAGCCTTGTTGTAGCTGTGTTGAACATAGAAAAGAGTCTCATCCCATGTATGTGGATGCTTAGAGTTATACATGCGCAGGATGTGAACAATAATCCAATTGAGAACCTCTTCTTGGCCATCGGTTTGAGGGTGGAAGGCAGTGGATTTAGTGATCTTGGTGTCCAACAGTGACCAAAGAATTGACCAAAATGTGTTCAGGAACCTATTGTACTGAACGGAGATGATGGTCTGTGGTATCCCAAAATGGACCCACACTCGTTCGAAGAAAATCTTGGCAATATCTACCACTGTGATGCTCTTCTTGCAGGTTGTGAGAACGACCATCTTCGAAAACCGATCAACCACCAAAAATACACAATCATTTCCTTTCTTGGTGGATGGAAGGCCATACATGTAATCCATCGAGATGGATTCCCAATGCCTCTCAGGAGTAGGAAGAGGGCTGTATAAGCCTTGCTTCTTGATGGTTGAATTGGCCATGACACATGAAGTGCAAGATCTGATATACTTGTTAACATCCTGTCGAAGTTTTGGTCAATAAAAATGTTTCTGTAGAATTGCCACAGTTTTCTCCATGCTGACTGTAGTGAGCCTCCCAAATCAACTTTGCATGCTTGCTTGCAGGAACACAAATATGGACCAGATGGCATAATAGTTCGTCCTGAAATTGAAAATCAGTGACATTTGCGCCTGCACCCAAGAGATGATAGGTGGTGGCGAAGTCTAGATCTTGTTGATAACGTTGGGGCCACTCAAATGCCTCATGCCCACAGAAATGGAGCACGATGGTGAGTGTAGCCACTGGAGGTCGACTGAGGTAGTCAACGACACGATTTGTGCTCCATGTCTTATACTTGATGTTGAGATGGAACTACTATAGGTAGGTGGACCACTTATGATGGTAGTCATTCTGCAACTTCCCCTGTGTCTGTATGAACTGCAAAGGATTGTGATCAATGTGGATGATTGTCTCCTTTCCCAGAATGTAATATTTCCATTAAAGATAGTCTTGTACAATGGAATACATTTCCTTGTCATAGGTGGGGTATTTCTGGAAAGTATCTGAGAGTGTCCCACTATGGTATGCTACTAGATGACTGTGTTGAGTGAGAATTGCGCCTACAACATAGTCGGATGCATCGGTCTCAATCTCAAATGGTTGTTGCAGGTCGGGTAAGGAGAGTACTGGAGTTGAGCACACATGATGCTTCAGATCATCAAATGTGCGTTGTTGTGCCTTCCCCCACGTGAAATTTTCCCTGCCACCACCCTTGGTCACTTGTTTGAGTGCCCATGTAATATGGTAGAATCCAAACATGAACCGTTGGTAGAAGTTGGCAAGTCCAAAGAATCTCTAAAACTTGGTTAGTGTGGTTGCGGCTGGCCAGTCACAGAGGAATTGGATATTAGTTGGATCCACATGTACCCCATGTTCATCAACAATGTCGCCCAAGTATTTGACCATTTTCATGCCAAAAGAGCATTTCTCCAAGTTGGCATACAACTTGTGCTGTCACAAAGTGCTCAAAATCTGTTGAATATGATGCATGTTCTCCTCCCAAGTTCTACTGAAGATGAGTATGTCATCCAAATATACCACCACAAAGAGTTGGTGAAGGGTCTCAATACATCATCCATCAACCTCATGAAATTGGTTGGTGTATTTGTTAAGCCAAAGGGCATGACCAAACATTCAAAGAGACCTTCTTTAGATTTGAAAGTTGTCTTCCATACATTAGTTGGCTCGATGGGAACCTAGTGGTAGCCAAAATTTAGGTCAATCTTGCTGAAGGTCATCATTTCGGGGAATTGGGTATCGATTCCTGACTGTGATTTTGTTTTATGCTCTATAATCAATGCAGAGTTGCCAAGTCCCGTCTTTATTCTTCTCTAGTACAATTGGGCTTCCACAAGGGGAGGAGTTGGGTCTGATGTGCCTATTTTGAAGAAAATATAGATCTGACGCTTGATGTCATCATTTTCCATCAATGAGTGTCGATAGAATGGTCCATTAGGCAGAGGTGCACCAGGGGTCAGATCAATTGGATGCTTGACTTGGTAGTTTTTCGGTACCTCGGTGGGTGAGGAGAAGATGTCTCTGTACTCTTCCATGATTCTGTCCACTTTCTTCTGTTGCAAAGAGAGCCTCTATGTAGAGGCCACATATGTGGTAACGACCCTACTTACTATGAGCACGGATCACAAAGAAGACGAAATTGCGGGTCTGTGAAATGACCTTACTGCATTTCTTAGCAGAGATTAAAGAAAGAGCGATAGGCAACGCTACCTTTGGTATCCTGTATAATTGTCTACCCAAACTAATAAAAACATTGCAGGGTCTAAACTCAAACATCATTTCGCTTCCACAAATATGGTTGTCCTAAAAGAACATCACACACTTCAAGGGGAGAAATATCACACAATACTGTTAGAAAAACAGGACCGCGGAGCAATAAAATAAAACAAATGCAGAAACAAAACACAGAAGACACACAATACAAGAGAGACACAGATTTATGTGGTTCAC
>JASDQU010436614.1:12542-32826 GCA_032191745.1 Picea mariana
GAAGAAGTGTGTTTAGGTTTCACTAATTTGAATATGATAAAATTCAATTTTTTAAATGCACAATTTTAAATTTAATCTAGTATAGATGTACAACTTAGACTTTAATTCACTTAATTGAATATGATAAAATTCAATTTTTTAAATGCACAATACATCTCAAGAAATTTAACACTATTAGCCCCCTTTCTCTATTGACAACTAGAGCATACCTTATTTTTTCATAGACTTACATTTGTACATAATGCCTAAGCAATGGGGCAATGATAATATCGGTTCCACTTTGAACGGGTAACAACTCGGCTCCAACGAGCTAATTGGAGATTGTAAACATAGGCGTTGCACAAATTTTAACATTGTGTGTCTCTTACCTAGGTGCACAATTGTGTCGTTCCTCACCGATAGGAGAGGACATGTAAATATGGAGGATTTTGGTTTATACATCATTCATCACAACAATCAATGCTTTGTAGTAGAGTGGATATTCAAATATAATGGCCTATACACCACTCGCTGCAACATTCAATGATGCGTAGCAGGGTAGATATTGTTCACATTTTTCTATGGCGGCTAATACCCACTCTGTTATGCAACATTAAATATTACGATAGGTGGTGTATCAGTGGTTGGATTTGAAAGAAATTAAAAACTAATGGCTTATACACCACTTGCCACAACATTCTTCAAATCCAGTGGCCTATACACCACCCGCCACAACATTAAATACTGTGTCGTAGAGTGGTTATTGTTTGCCTATATTGTTCATATTTTCTATGGTGGCCAATATCGACTTTGCTACACAACATTGAATGTTGTGGCAGGTGGTGTATAGGCACTTAGATTTGAAAGAAATTCAAATCCAACGACCCTATCCACCAACCACAACATTCAATGCTTCATAGCAGGGTGCATATTGTTCGTAATCTCTATGGCAACCGATTTCCACCCTGCTATGCAACATTGGTTTTTGTTTCATATGGTGTATAGATTGTTGGATTGAAAAACAATTATAATCCAACAACCTATACACCACCTAGCCCATCATTGAATGCTCCATAGCAAGAAAGATTAGATTGCTCACCTTTTTCTATTAGCAACTAAGGCATGCCCTACCTATATTTGGATATGGATAATGCCTTGACAACTGACAATTGAAACTATAAATTTCTTCTTTGAAAAGACAACCGAGTTGCATAAAGACAAATGAAAATTGTAAACATAGTTGTTTGTTTTTAACATAAGCCACTCAAATTTTGACGGGAGAGAGTGGACCCCAATCCAATTGAATTTTACTATGGTGGTAGAAGTCGTTGTTGGTGATAGAACAAATGCACTCAACATTGAAAACTATTTCCAAGCTTGGTAAAAAGGGTTGACCCAATCATCAATGCAATTCCCACATTTTTTTCCAAGCTAGGTTGAGCCTAGGCTAGGGCTAGCCCCAATGTTGGATGGAAGAACGATCTTCCCATGAGTGATATTTTTTCACCAAGATTTTTAGAGACTCGGTCGAGCCTGGACGCCTCATGGGACAATTTAATTCTCCCACAAATGGCTCCCACCCTCAACCCCACCCCATGAAATTTGAACCTATAACCTGATGGGGCCTAAACCCCACAAAAACCAATTAATCAATACCTTATGGGGTTAGTTATTATTCAAATGATAGTTTATTTATTTTTTCTTTTGTGTACAAATCAATATAAAGTTAGCAATAATCAGGGCTAGTGGTAATATGAGGGGGCCTTATAATTTCATGTAGTACATAAAAACATTAATCGATACGAACAAATTGAGTCCACATAGAATCTATTGTTTGATATTGGTACTATGTAGTACATAAAAACATTAATCGATATGAACAAATTAAGTCTACATAGAAACTATTGTTTGATATTGGCACTTATAGTCAGATTTAGGAACTCTTTGAAAAAAAGTTTAGCGTGCATTTTGTGCATTAATCCTAATCCGACCATAGAAAGTTTCATTATGAACATAGATCTTTGATGTTGCATGTAATATCTCAGTGTTAATCATTGTTTGATAATTTATTATGTAAACAAGGGAATTTGCTGCAAAGCAGCTAGTCTATGCCTCTAACAATATGATAATGTTAGTCAATATACATTTAGAAATTATTAATTAATAATTATTAATAATTAATAGTTAATATAATTATTTTGAGAATGTCTTGTCTTAAATTTTTATTTTAATTTTAATGGGCCTTTAGTTAATATCTTTAGAAAGGATGAATTTGCTAATTTATTTTAAACTTGTATGCCACATTATAACCTTAATATTGTTGTGTGGTTCCATGTCACATAGTTAATAGTAACTAGAATGAGATCTTAACTCCCAATATGTGGCAATTACCTTAACTGTAGTAATTTACAAACTAAATATAAAACAAGAATTTTTAAAATCCACTTATGAGTCCAAGAATAAAGAGGAAAATCTCAAGAAATCAATCATACGCCCATATAATCTCATGATTAAATACCTATCAAATATTTCTGAATACAATGAGGGTATCCAACGTGGGACTCCATGTCGTTGGTTAATGGATGCTTGGCTTGATTAGAGATGAAATTTTAGTTAACTAGAAGCTGAAAGGTGTAGATCAAAGACATCAAAGCGCATAAGTCCAACCGACCAACTCAACTTCTTAGATTTCTAGATATGCGTGGAGATTCTTAAATTCACATTCTTTAGGCTCACTTTAGTATACTCCTAATTTAAATTTTGCGTAATGGCATTCAATGAAATATGGTACACACTTTAAGGCCTACCATATGAGGCAACACCATAACTAAAGGAGATTTCCACAACTCGTGAAAAATATTTTGTTGTAATGATCGAGGTGGATATTGGTGGCCACCCACCTGTTCCAAATTCCAACTGGTTCATCTTGACAGTTTTTAGTCCAACACATTTCTCTGTAATGAGAATATTTATTTGTGATTGTGGGTTCTACACTTCCGGGGTTGTCTTGAATCCCTACACAACATCTAGGTGGATATTGGTGGCTGCCCACCTATTCCAACTAGATTATTTTCAATTTTTTCATGTCATTACATCTTTATGTACTTCCAAGTTTGATTTGGGGCCCTAAATAATGTTTAGTCAGCTTTCCACAATCAAACTATAGACAAAGTCAGATTTTGATGGCATAATGCATATTTCTCGAAAATGCCTTTCCAACGGGCTATCACATGCCTAAAACAGAGATCACATGCAAAAGTTACGATCCCAGGAAGTTAATGTACTAACTTACCCCAATGGGGCCCACATGAATTTTAGCGCTTCATCTCCTAGGGTTAGGTTTTTGGATGTCTAGGGTTTTTTCATTCATTTTTACCATAAACATTCCTTCAGAGCCTCCTTTTAATCATCTTCTTGTGAATGCGAATATCCCTCACATCTCTTCTCAGAGATAAAACTGCCACCATTCTAGCGAGTCTGGCACTCTATATTTTTATAGTGTTTGTACATTTATTTCATTAATAGAAATCATGTATTGTTGTGTCTCTCTGTTTCTGAAAATTGTTTTGAGTATTTCATTGTAATATCTCTTCTTTCATTTCGTTCCAAAAATAATTTGGATCAGTGGTATCAGAGAAGGCTACTCTTGATGGTTTTTTAGTGCATGTCCCTGGCGAGGTCTGAGTATAGAAAGTTGGGTCTCGAGCTTGTCTCTCTTAAGGACAATCGTTCTCTCACACCCAAGAAACCCTCTATGGAGGCAGAAAATAAAAACGTAGGAGAAGAAGATTCTATTAAAACCTATTTCTTGAGAAAACACTCGTGCAACAGAGGGATGAAATGATGGATAATTTTGCACAAATCCTTCAACGCATGCTGATACCAAAAATCCCATCTTCATCAAGAGACAATTTTGGAGGAACCTATCCCTTCAATGTACAAGTTAATTTTGATATTTCCATATTTGAAGGTCAAATATATGTGGATGCCTTACAAAAATGGTTAAATATGCTAGAAGCTTTTTCTCTGTTCAAAATTTTTTCGATAGGGAAAAGATCACCTTCGTACTCCCCAAGGCTTTGCCCCATGTCAAATATTGGTGGGAAATGTATTGGGAGAAATGTTCCATAGAGTAATCTGGAATATATGGGGCCGAGCCCAATTGGGATTTTTTTGTGGATGCGGTTGTTGTGTTGGTTTTGGCACTTGGGTGAAAAGAAACACAACACTTTCATGTTTGGTTAAGCCTTATAAACAATATAGAATTTTTTGATTTGGTTAGACCAACCAAATACACATGAAAACAAAGAAATACAACTAAAAACAACTAAGAAATAAATGTTAGAGAATCTTGAGAAACTAGAACCATGAAAACAAAAAAAATGACCAACATATAGCTACCAATGGATCAATAAATTGATAGGCTAAACAACGTATATAAAGGCAAGGAATTATGAGTCCCCTCTTACTCTTTGGAAGGGATCTTGAGTTCCCTAATTGATAGTTCTTCTCTTCATACAATGGAATAAATGAAAAATGGTGAAGAAATACAATGCCTATTCCCTCAAGAGGTGAGTGGAATGGCCTATTGCAATGGTGATTGAAGGATTCAAAGAGAAAAGAGGATTCTCAAAGAAGAATTCTTCCAGCATAACAATACCTTGAAGATATTATTTTCTTAGCACACCCATGGCACATATTTATAGCATCCATTCATGGAAAAATGTAATTGGTTCATAGTGTGAACAAGGGGCCTTTTAGAACACCCTCTAGCCCTTGACCAGCCTCCAAGCTAGACTTCGCTCATAAATGAGTATCAAATCATGTTGGGGGTCGGACTAGAAGTGGTTGAGGGGCCGACAAGATTGATAAATGCGTCATTCATAGAAGTGTGTGGTTTTTCTCATAGACAGACACACATCTTGCACACAGTGCACGATGAGGCTTGTGTTAGCCTGCGCATTATGTACATTGTGCATGCGCTTCCTTTGGTGAATTTGTGCATTTTGATTTTTTGACTGAAGTCTATATTTTTTTCCTTTTGAATGGATTTTGGTGCTATAGGTGGAATAATTACTGTTGGAATTGATGTTTTTATTCAACCATTGTGTGCAATGTTGCAGATGATTTTTCAGTGATAATAGATGCCCTGTGACGTGTGAGGTTAGGAGAATACGTATAGCCAAAATACATAAATGTTTCTTTTGCTAAGAGTGCCATTGTAAGGAAGAGTGAAGAGATGAACTTCAAGAGCAATCCGTCGGAGAGAGAGAGAAAACTGTGGGACCCAAACCTTTCTCTAGAGAGAAAAAAAAAAATCTGTGTATAAACGAGGCGGGCATGCCCCATGCTCGTGTCATGAAACCAAAATGTGGGACTTTAACTGATGATCAATGATGATGTAGATAGATGCAACAACCTCGGGGGTGGGTGATAACAATGAGTGACAGTTCTGAATGATGAAAGGGCTCTGAAGTGATTCAAGGATGACAGTAAGAATTTTCAATGACTTGTAGGCATTGATGACATAACAAAATCAGAGGTCTTCGATTGGTATGAAAAAACTGCAATAGTCATATAGTAACACCCACCGTAACATGACAGTTTACTGAAGTCGAATGTTATGGGGGTCAATGAAATCAGAAAGCAATGACGATTCTCTTTGTGTCGTTCGATACTCATCATTGAAAATGTAATGAGAGTCAAGATATTGTCGCCCTTCTAGAAACTGTGTTGATGTCCACAGAAAAGGAGACGTGATGCCAAGAAGCGAAGGGATTCTTGAAATCCACTGAGTAATCGATGATATCAGGTACTGAAGGGTAACATGAATGAAGTCAAGATGCAGTGGGACTCAAGACTTCCCTTGGTTGGGGAATTTTTTGAAGGATGGCTGGAAACAACCATAAAAGATTATTTAGCATCAGGGGGATGACTAGATATGGGGTTAAACTGTGCTAGAGGCGAACACAGTGGGAAAACTCAGATATCATAGGTACATGGACATTGGAATACTCAGGGTTCTTCAACGATGTTGGTATGAAAAAAGAGTGGATGCCCCAACCAAGGGAAACATGGATTGATTTGCCAATAAAAAGAAGGCCATCAAGGATGATGACAAAAAATCTATGTATATGATGGAAACAAAGGCTTTATACAATTACCAAAGAAATAAAGAATAATTTGGGTTGAGTAAAAAGATAGAGAAATAGGTGCCCTAGTGAAAGATGGCTTGGCCTATTGAGGGAGAAAGTTTGTGAAAGAGAACTGGTGGAGGGTGGGGGCCCCATGGGTGGGTTTCTGTATTAGGTAAATGGATGGAGGACAATATGAAGATGGGAAAACTGATGGTGGATGAGATGGAGGGCTAATGAAACTGTGAAGATGAGGTCGATAGAACCAAGATGATATGACCTRGGAGTCCACTAGGAAGGCTAGAAATATGATGAGAACAAGGATGGGGTTCATTCTCGAAATTGCATAATAMTATCGAGATTCCCATCCCTAGGGGGTGAAATCAACATGAGTGTCAAGTTTCCAAGGGGAACTATGAATGGGACAACTCATGTGGGGGAAAGTGCTAYMAGATGAAAGTACCAAAATGTGGCATAAGTGAAGATACTGTAGAGCTGAATGTAGGGATCCTAAAGGTAAATGTGAGAGGGTTTGGCTGGGATATGTAATTGATTTACAGAGGGAATAATTACATGCCAACATCRAACATATACYTGAAGAGGGTGTAAAATTTGTTGAACAAGTACCTGCACACAAGAAAACCAAATACCTGACGTGAACAATATCTGATGAGAAAGATCATATAAAAACTATTTGATAAAATTGAAAGTGAGCATGCGTACCTAAAAGTGACATGAGAAAAAGGCTCCTACGGGGCCAAGTGCAAATCATGACCCGGGAAATTTGAATGTTTAGATAGCGGGATCAGGATCCCATGGCTAAGAACGGATCGGAAACTAGAGGCTTTAGGCTCCTGTAATAGAGTGTGGAAGTTGGGAAAAAGGGGCTATATATGGATGGTGGGCACACAATGCCACCTCATTTGTACCTGTCACTATGGTTGAGCAGATGAGATGCCACCTCATTTGTACCTGTCACTGTTGTTGAATGAATGAGATAGCTGTGAGGTCTTAAACTAATCTACTGCCACGACAATGTACTTGTGTCCATTACTAGATGGAGGATGGTAAGTCATGAAGTCTATGCCCCATTTACAGAAGGGTCCAACGAGGATGACTGGGTGTAGAAGAGCCAGTGGAGCTCGTTTTTTGTTTGCATAAAGCTGGAATTTATCACATCACTTGACAGCGTGGATGAAGTCATGAAACAAAGTGGTCCAAAAGTTCCCTGCTTGAATGATTTTTTGTGCAGTGGACATACCCGTGAGGTGACCACCGCAATTGCCATTGTGGCAATCGTTCAATATGTTTTCATCTTCATTGATGGTAATACATCACCGAAGAATGGTGTTGACCCCGTGTCGATAGAGAATGTCTCCGATGAGGAGGTATTGGGGGGCATGATGGCGAATGTGTCAATGATCATCTTGAGAGAGATGAGACCCAAACCTCTATGTACGAAGGTAGACGAGGAGGTCACCATACCAGGGGTCATATGAGGGGATGAAAAAGAGGTGTTCATCGGGTAAATCCTCATTGATGGGGGAAGATTTAACATCCGAAGGAAAATCCATAATGAGTTTGGCTAGGATGAGATCTTTCTTTGTTTTAGGAGTAGAGAACTCTAGATTGTATTCCTGGAGGATAACGATCCATCGGGAAAATTTTCCATTAATATGTCGTCGACTAAGCAAGTACTGCATGGGGTTGGAATTTGATACGACCTTGGTAGTTCGAAGAAGGATATAATGTCACAGTTTTTGGACTATGAGGACAACTGCTAGTGTGAGTTTCTCATCATGATTATACTTCAAGGGTGGCCCTGAAAGGTTTTTACTAGTCAGCCTGCATCATCAACGAATCATGTCAAAAATAATATCCATAATCATATCATCTAATCAGATGCACTAATGTCATATATACAAGAATCAAACCCCCAATAATCCACTCCCTGAATCGATTCAGAGTCCAAGGTGTTTCATCGATGCCTCTGCATCCTCGAGGTCCAAAATCTTTCACATTCAGGAAAACTGAGTCAATCGCACCTCTCTATGTCAATACAAGAAAATAAAATATCATATATCCATAACACCTCATAATCATAATCAAATGCCTAGTAGTATAATAATCTTGATCACTTGTAAGAAAGTGTCCTCAAAGAATAAGTTTGCTCAGTGCATGCAAGAGTGGGATGTTACATACACTCCCTCTTGGTCTAAACTTTATCCTGAAGTTTCACAGTATATAGGTGTCGAAATAATGTGTATCATAGTATCATAAGACTATCTATTAAACAAAAATGGAAACTGTTGGCGCATATCATATGCATCCTCCCTGGTCGTCGAGTGCATACTATAGTTGTCCCACTGGACCTTGACCTGATCTACTGTTCTACATCGTAGCTGTCGAATGCGATGATCCAGGATGCAGATCGAATCAGCTATGAGTGCCCCCTCATCCGATACCTTCAAGGAATGCAGGTCAATAACATGTGTAGGATCACCAATATAATGTCTCAAAACATAAACGTGAAAAACATCGTGCATACGCCTCAAATAATCAGGCAAGGCTAGTCGATCAGCCATGGGCCCCTTCCTCTCCACAATCTCGAAAGGTCCCATGAACCTAGGAGAGAGTTTATCTCCCTTTCCAAACTTGATCGAACTCTTATGCGGTTTTACCAACAAGAAGACTCGATCGCCAACTTCGTAACTAAGGTTGACACAGTGCGCATCGACATAAATCTTCTGTCAATCTTGTGCTTATTTAATCCTTTGTATTATTGTTTTCATTTGCTCTTCCATTTATTGGATCACTTCTAGTCCCACCAGGACCCTATCCTTGGATCACTTCTGGTCCCACCAGGACTCGAAAGGTGCCATTTTAATGGTGCTTTGGTAACTGTTGTTATAAGCGAATTTCACCAGTGGAAAGAATTCTTCCCAACTCTTTTGTTGGTCCATCATGTACATGCACAACATGTTCTCCAAGGTTTGGTTCGTTCATTCAGTCTGCCTTCCAGTCTCCGGGTGATACACAGTACTAAAGTTAAGTTGTGTTCCCAAGGCCTCTTGGAAACTAGTCCAAAATCGTCCAGTAAACATTGATCCTCGATCGAATATAATCCTCTTAGGAACGCCATGCAACCTCACAATCTCACTGGTGAAAACTCTAGCTATGTCAGGTGTATGATACGTCGTACGCACATGAATAAAATGAGAACTATTCGTCAAAGTGTCGACTACTACGAAAATCGAGTCATGTCTCCTTGCCATCAATGGCAATCCACCAATAAAATCCATCGAAATAACCTCCCATTTTGATTCTGGAATAGCGTGTGGTTGTAGTAATCCTGCTGGATGTCTATGTTGGGCCTTTACTTGTTGACATTCTAGACATCTGGCCACATAATTGACTATGTATGTATTTATTCCCTTCCAGAAGAATAAGAGTTTAAGGTCCACCCTCTTCTTCGTGACTCCTGGGTGGGCCATGTACACTGCTCTGTGAGCCTCGTTTAGGATAAAACTCCTCAACTCGTCGTTTATTGGTACGTAAATCCAATTTTTAAACCTCAATAATCCATCGTCGTCAAACGTAAATCCTTCAAATATTGGTATCATCATTATGTTTTGTTTGATAAAATCCTCGACCTCTTTGTACCAGTCGTTGTCACACTGTAAAGTTATAATATTTTCACATAGATTCATCTAAAGAGGAAAAATCGAAAATATGCGTGGTCTCCAGCTCAATGCACCTGCCACTCGGTTGATTGTTCCTTTTATGTAATAAATATCGAAATCGTAATCGCTAAGTAGTTCCGACCAATGTCGTTGTCATGCGTTCAGGTCACTTTGCGTAAAGATGTGTTGTAGTCCACAGTGGTCCGTACTTAGTTCAAATTTTCGTCCAACTGGGTAGTGTCTCCAACCTTTCAAGGTATATACAATGGCTAACAACTCCAAATCGTGCATCGCATAGTTCTCCTCATGCCTTGTCAGTTTCCTTGAGATGTAAGCAATCACTCAAATGCATTGCATAAAGACTCCGCCTGAGCCTTCCTTGGATGCATCGATGCATAACAAGAAGACCACTTCCATGTCAGGGACCTTTATTATCGATGTCGTTGTCAACAACTCCTTAATCCTCCAAAAATATTCTATGCATTTCTCGGTCCAAACAAATTTCTTGTTCTTCTTCTACAACTCCGTGATCGGATTTGATATCTTCGAAAATCCCTTGACGAACCATCGATAGTATCCTTATAAACCCATGAAGCTACACACTTCCAGGACATTCGTTGGTGCAGACCATTCCATAATAGCCTCGACCTTTGGTGGATCCACGATGATACCTTCATTGGAGATGACATGCCCTAAGTAGTGAATCTTCGATTGATAAAACAAGCATTTGGTCAAATTCCCATACAATTTGTGCTCTCGCAGACACTGTAGTACCAAGTGCAAGTTCTCTTCATGCTCCTCCTTCGTCCAAGACTAAATCAAAAAATTGTCATGCTTCTGCGGTCGATGTTGTTGTTGATGATGTGGTACTCGATAAGGTGTCCACTACTGAGGCACAGATCGTCGAGTTGTAGTGAAAGTGGATAGTCTCTAGAAGCCTCTATATCCAGGCATATGTCTAGCTGGTGTCTAATGCTGCTGCGCACTAAATGACACCGGCCCTGCCGGTCTTGCTGGAGTCCTGCTCTGACCCCCGCTGATAAGATCCTCCTCTGCTATGAGGGCCTTTTGGATGACATCATGCAAGGTTTGAGTCATCAGAATCCTAACCTTTTCACATATGCTTCCAATAAGGCTGAACACAAACTTGTTGACCTTAAGTTTCTCAGAATTAAGATGTGAAGCATACCAAAGAAATTCCATAAAACGAGCCTCGTACTCTAGCACTGTACGACCACTCTGTCGTAAGTCATTGAACTCGTTGAGCTGACGCTCAATGAATTCCTCTGAAAGGTACCTCTCTTGGAACTGTTCCTTGAACAATTCCCATGACACTTCTTCGACGGTCATGTTCAATTGTGGCAGGAGCATCTTCCACCATAGACGAGCACTCCCCTTCAGTTGAAAGACCTCCATAAAGACCTTCATGTTAGAGTTATAGTAGCGAACTGAAAATCACATCGCCATATTCTCCAACCATGCCTTAGTGGTTGTGCCATCTGGGGCACCAAAGAAATTTAACCTTCATGAGTTCAGTGAATGCTACCAGTACTGACTAGAGTGCACGGTGGACCCTGAGGGGGTGCTGGTGCCCTGGCCTCATATCTGTCCAAATGGATGATCAATTCCTCAGACATTCCCTGAAAAGACCTCATCAACCCAACCCCGTCACCCACCGCTATTTTCTCCTACCTGACAACCTGTTCATCTCCCTGGGGGTTAGACCCCTCAGGCATGGATGCTACTAGAGGCATCACGCCTCCTCCCCTAGCACCCCGTCGTCTGCCTCTGCGGTGTCTTCTAACCATGATTACCTGCATGAATACAAGACAAATTAATTAGAAACATTATAATCAAATATCATATCAACAAAATCCGTAGTGATCCCAAGTCGCGGGTTGAACCAACTCTGATACCATGTCTAACGACCCCATCGTTACGACTACGAGCGAAGTAGAAGGTGAAATTGTTTTTTTATTTTTAGGCAGGAAGGAAACAATGATAGAGTTAAACACACTTAGATGACGAACACACGCACACTGATCAAGAAACATACAACTATGATTCCATGCAGTAGCACAAGAGAAAGTAGGTGAAACATGCATAAAACAATAAGGAGAAACGACTACCCGTCCGACAAAACAAGACCATGCCTACAAGCTAAGGGAAAACACCCCCCTCACGACACAATGAACTTGATGAACAAATACTAGAACCTCAAGGCGCACAAACCAAATGCATGAAGGCATTCAACCCATGCGCCAAAAGAAAACTTACAACACTTGACAACACTCACACAAAAGGCAACGACTTCGGCCAAGTTATCATTCGCCACTATCCAATAGGGCGCACCATGATCCCCTCGTCATGAATCCTTCCATCCCCAGATGATATATGCATCAATAAACTTGGCGCAACATATCCTAATGGGACGAAGGACTCAAGAAACTCCAGCGTGCTAGGAGACGAAGAAACTGACTAGAAGACTACGCCCACACCCAAGCAACAGATCGACAAGACGGAAGATGACGTTGTTCGAAGGAAGTGCAATCTAAGGCACGACTCCGCCAACAAACCGCCCAATCGTCAAGTATAAGCTAGTGAATAATTACAGTCCAATTTATTCATTGATCACAAATCTAACTTAGCAAGTCTAAATTACAAATTTGTCATTAATGTACAATCTAATTTAACCTTAATACAAATCAAATTGAGAAGTTCTAGACTACAAATTAGTCATTAATGTTCCATCTAATTTAACGTTAAATGAAAAATAAATTGAACAAGTCTATATTACAATTGGTCATCATGTACCATCTAATTTTAACATTAAAAGCGAATCAATTTAGAAAGTCTAATTAAGTCAATAATTACAATCTAAATTAACATTAAAAAAAGGTTAACATACAACTTAGATACACGTCTCAAATAAATATAAGTCTAAACTACGAGTTTAATACAAGTCTAAATTATAAATTAGTTACAAGTCGAAGTTAGATGCAAGTCTAGATTAGAAATTAAATACAAGTCTGAAGTGAAGATTAAATACAAGCCTAGTTGTACACTAAATACAAGTCTACATTACGAATGAAATACAATCTAATTTCGCAATTACCAACATATAACCCTATTAAACATGATAATTAATGGGGCTATAAATATTGCATTATTCACAACATTAATTTCCAAACGTTTTCAGCATTATTCACAACATTATTTTCCAAACATTTTCAGCATTATTAACCGTAATTAAAGAATAACAAGTTGTCCCTTAACGTTAAAATTGTTGAGTAATGACATTGCACTTTAAGAGGACTACTGTCAACGCGGATGATTAATTAATAAATTGCAGGTAAATTAAAAGAGATATTGCATTTGACTAACATTGTGGTATGTAGTTCTTCATGGCTGAGAATGAATGCCATCTGTTAAGCATGCTAAGAATGGCATAAAAAATAGTGTGTAAAATAAACACAAGGTTGTCATTGTTAATAAAGATATTAATGTTGTCTGTGGAATAGATGATAGGGCTATCCACAAAAAGGGGAATGCTGTCAAAACTACAACATTGATATTGTTGTCCTTCCAACTCAGGGACAAATATGATAAGCGTTGGGGTAAAATCATTGCTATCCATTAAGGGAAATTCGCAGAGATAAAAAGAATAAAATCTGAGTTGAATCTGGGGAAATAGGTTGTCTGTTAAATTCAAAATTGCCGAATCCACCCACCCACGCGCAGCCAAAATACAGGGATTTACAATCGCTAAAATTAAATGCTAAATTGATAAAGATGGGTATTAAAACGGTTGGGTGAAATCTGTGCCGGGTAGAAATGATAACGTTCGCCAATTAATGCATGAGTGCGGTGATACCCAATATTAAATACCATTGCTGTGTTAAATTGGTAAAATTGCTAAGACTCATCAGACATTAATTTGCTAAGATAACAGATTCAATTTGCGAGATGTTATGAGTTGATAATGAATGACACCCGAGAATGTTAACAAAATTATTGAAAATAGGTTAATAAATTTTTCATATGTCAACACAAATAATTCCAGGCGAACTTAAAGTAATTGTGTACCAATCATCATAGTAAAATAACTAACAAATGAATGTGCAAAAAATACAACTATTGTTTAAATTGTGGCATGTAGAGTATGGCTACATAAGGTACAAGAGTGGATTTAGGTCAATAATCTTAACTACATCAACATACAACGCTTTGGATCGCATAGAAAATATCATAGATTTGAGCTCACAACAAAAATATCCTTACAACCTATGGCTCAAAAATGTTTTATAGTTATTTGTTCACTATTTACCTTAGCTTGTTCAAGCTCCAATTTTTTCATTTGTCATATCTCTCTCATATGGTTCATATATTATTTCATTGCATATATAACAAGGGCTGCATGGAAACTTAGTCCCTGCCAAGTAGATTTGGAAATGGAAATGATAGTTTGATTATGGCTCCTTCGGTTTCGTAACCTTTGTACTTGAAAGATCCAATCAATTGGTAATTATGGGTAATTATGGTTGAATATGTGATATCCGAAAGAATATTTTAGGCAATTGTTGTATATTTTTTTAGTAAAGGTATGGATATGGCATGTAAGTAAGAATCATGCTTTTGTGGATGAACTTCCTCTAAAAACTAAATATAATATGACAATATAACAACAAATTATGAATTTTAAATTTTCATTTCAAGAGTAGCATGAAATGCTTAAGTATGGTTTAGTATGTGGTAATTGTATAATATGTGGCAATTCAATGGCAAGTTTTTCCTTCATGGTCACTATCATATAGTGCTTTCCTCTTGAGTGATGGGCTGGTGCAGTGTATGCATAGGTTGGAAGATTATGCATTGATGGCTTCTGCGGACCAGTCTTTATATTGTAATATTTCATTAAGTATTTAAGTATTTATGCATTGGTGGCTTCTGCAGGGACTAATAATGCTTTTAATATAATCATGATAATAAATATTATATGTGTTGTATGTCTCTCCTCAAATATTTCCACACGTTTTTCACAATGTCCCTCTCCTTACCTCTCAAACAACTTAATTGGCATAAACTCTAGCTAGATCCATACCTAGGATCTCCACTACACTTCACTCATTGATAGCATCTATTTCAATGGATCCCCATAGTGTTGGGATAAGTTTAAACTAACACATATCACTTTCTCATCTAATGAGTAACATCCCAACATATTCATCATTTTCCAAGGACAAGCCAACATTCTCACTGAATCCCTTACATTTACACCTAGGGCTTCTAGATCCACTTTCTATTTAGACACCTAAATTTAATTACCTAAATATGGTGGTCGAATGTGTAGAGATTTTCTATATTCATGGATCTATAACCTTGTTGCCTACCTGCAAACCTTCCCAAATATTATTGAAGAGAATATCCTCCTTCTTCCAAGTAACCATTTAAATGGAATTGCCTAAGCATAGTGATATTCTCACCAAACTTCTATAAAGATATGTGTGGGGGTCATCAAAGAATAATATACCAACAACACTCTTACATGAATTACTACATGGGATGCATTGTGATAGGCATTGAGAAGGAATTTTTATTCTCCAGTTTATTTATCTAACTAAATGTGCAAGATGGCCTATCTCTCTTGACATGAGAGAGTGATAATCGCTCTTCACGGAGCTTAAACCCATCTCTTATCAAAAAAATATGAAGGTGTTTAGATGGGAAATCCTAGAAGGAGGCTTAAGCTTTGGTGCAAGAATCAAAACTACATTTTGTCTTACCTAGTCAGACCATTTCCTTCCATTGCAAATCAGAAGGAATTTCGTAATATGTCATCTCTTTTGGATATGATCTGGTGTGGATCATACCTTCTTCCTTGTAATTGGAAACGAACAAAAATGGTGTGCAGATGGTGTACAGTTGAGCTGCAAGTGGAAAATTTTGGTCACGACAGGTTCCTAACAGTTCTAGTATTCGAAAAGTAATAAACCAAATGAAATAAATCGACCGACGGCCTTTATACTTTTCAGAATTTTCTAGGGTGTGAGAAAATGGTTTCAAGTCAATCCACCTTTCATTCCACAATGCACTTGATGGTTCCATATACCCTTGAGAGAAAATCGTGGTTTGAATTGCGAGACCGCTTTTTGGTATTATACTTCGTGTAGCTTCAACCTCTGCAATTGTTCCCGACCATTGATCTTGACAGATCACGATCAATGACATTTCCATCCTGATCAACTTGCATATTCTATCATATTCAACTTTTCCCTGCCATATTTAGACCTTCTCTTATTTTATCTAGTTTCCAAACCCATTAGATGAAGGGAAAGAGCTCATTTTTTTTTTAAACACGTAGAGGTCATCGGTCTTTCGACATCCCTAACATCAGTGACATGGAATCCTTTTAGTTTGTATATAGATAACCATTGCTCCACCGACGTTTCTAGTCATTAGGCTTACGATGTACCTAACGTCGGTCACATGGTGTCCTTGTCGTTGGTATATAGTTGGTCTTCTTTGCACCGACATTGCCAACAATCGATCTTTCGACGTCCGATTTCGACGGTCACTTGGCATCCTTGTCTTTGGTATATATCTGACCATCGCTCCACCAACGTTGCCAGCCTTTGGTCTTACGATGTCCCTAATTTCGGTCACATGTCATCCTTGTCGTTGGTATATAGTTGATCGTCTCTCCACCGACATTGCCAATCGTCGATCTTCCGACGTCCCTAACGTCAGTCACATGGCGTCCATGTTGTGGAGACCATCAAAATGGGATGTTGGAATTCTGATGTATCTGGTGTCGTTGTAGTGACGACTATATGTGGTTTGGATAGTCAAATATGAGATGACATGTGTCTGCATTAAACGTCTCAATAGAGACAATACCTATGGCATTGAAAAAGTGACGTCATGTGAAACGACGTTTGAGGTCGTTAGAATTTGACTCAAATGTACTAGTGTGATAACTAGCAGGATAGGAAAATATAGCAGCTGTATGGTCCAAGGTTCCTTCTAAAGCAGAGAAGAGGAGGTATTCCTAAAAAATGACCATCCTTTCAATCTATATCCATCCTAGTTGCTTCTTGATATGAAAGGTATGCTCACTCTCACTATTTATCATAAGGTTCTTACTGTTGATTACTAAATTATGGATATCAACCAGAGAAACCCTAACTTCTATTTCTCATTGTTCCCTCTGTCATCCGCCCAACGCCCAAAAAAATGTCAAAACTCCTGGTCAAGATAGTTCAGAGTCTAGACACAATTGTTTTTCAATAAATTGGCTAATCTTTCTTGAGTTTTGGTGATTTTACGTTCACTGAAATCTTTGAGTGCATATACCTTGATCTTTTAATGAGTCTAGCTATTATCGAGTCATCGTGGATTTAGATTCATGTGAATTTGGATTCTAAAATTCCATCCTTTGTAAAAGGGAATCATAATAAGACTTAACATTTGGTCTAAGGTCACGGTTCACATGTTAGAGAATATTATTTTTCCTCTCTTATTTGTGGACTAGGGCACCATTTTGATTAAAATTGTCATCTCTCATTAGCAAATTTGGGCCTGTTAATCTTTAAATCAGACAAGAACTGATAGACTAGAGGGAAACAAGTTAGAATGGAAATAAAATGTTTCACATTAGTGCTATTTGATTGATAACTTATGAAGCTAATTTTGTTTTCTTTTTTGTTCTTCAGCTTCCTTATATTTATGAGGATAAATCATTCTTGTTATTTTAGTTGCATAATAATAAAACATTTCTAGTTTTACTTCCCTTAAACCCAATACTATCACCAAATGTATCCATTCTCTAATTCATGTTGAACTTTGGTCTCGATCACCAATTATCAAAATTGACAATGAGGGATATTTGGACTCATTCAAATAAGTGTGTGGTTGGACTAATTTTTTAATTTCAACAATATCTTTATTGAATTTTAGTGGCAACTAATTGTTAATTTTGCGTTGACAGGCATTGGAAGTGGTTGCGATGAGAGCAGATGATAAGCACGTGGAACTAAGTGATGCAATTACATTTCAAGCAGTTGAACGACGAGCCACAGGGACTAGCATGGTCACTAGAGGTCAGGAAGCCTCAACAACATATGTTAATGATCACCTAACCTACACGATGAAAAAAAACTTGGGATATATTCTTTCTGTAATTACCACTATACACTCCTCCTTAATATGATGTTGATTTTACAACTAATATACACATATGTTGATTCTTTTAAAATGGAAGCATGGTAAAATTCCTTTGAGAATGTCATCCCAAATAGAATAAGCTACTGGTATGCTATTTCTGTAGAAATCAACCCCTATTTTTTAAGTAGATTATTTTCTTTCAAATCCATATTTTTCGTTGAAAACGTGAAGTTATGAACTGAAAATGAAGTATTATTGAATTGTTTCAATGAGAACAGGGATATTAGAACCATCTACACAGGTCTAGGAATCATCTACGAGTGTTGTGGCAATCATATACAATCTACAATACCAAAGTTTAGGAATTATCTATCTATAAATTGAGCTCACAAATTTAACAAATTAGTAAAATAAAATTGTTGTATCAAAAAATTGGAATAATATTCATTTTTAAGAAAACTTCGGGAACAAGATACAAAATTCACCAACTAATTAACCAAAAAGGAACAAGTAATACTCAGTCAATAATAGTTAACCGCGAGGCAGAAGCTATTGTCCCTGGCAGGAGGCAGGGACTAATAAGTGTGAAGTTTATGCTCAAAGTTTTAACTAGAGTATAATAAGTATGAAGCCAAAGGTCAATGGTTAACTAGATCATGAGTCTTTGACTTAGTGGTCTGTTGTTTTTGACATGTTATTCGAACATGTCAAATATATAATACAATAAAAGATAATAAAAGATATTGATAAAACAAAGGAAAGGAGCGATGAGCCACCAAAGAAGAGATAGGCCATGAAAAAATAGGGGTAATATATCATGTCAAAGGGATGTGTCAATTTTTTCCATAGTTGTTAAATTATTGGAGCACTCATGACATTCCTCCACTTCCCTTAAATTGAGTGTATGTGACAAAAAAATCCATGGTCTATTTTCATTGAATTTAATGGAGCATTCCAATATGAGTCTACTTGTCTTTTGTCTTGAAGTGTGAATGATAAATTCCTTACCATTGGGCATAATTCCTCGAAATTTTCCAACTTGAATATTTTTCCGTTCATATCCTGTTATATTATATAAAGATAATATTTTCTCTCATTTCAATGTCTTAGTTCCTATATTATGCTTATATGTTTCCTTTGTGTTATAGGTATGCTTTCCTATTTTATGCTTATGTTGAATTTATGCCCATATACCATGTGTTATTTTTCTTAACTATCATAGAGTGGCATACTACCATGAAATAACCTATAATGTAATTGAGGCAAACTATGAGAGAGCCCAGTTCATTAGACTTACTAATGACTTTCCTTTCTTATTAGAACTCTAAGGAATTGCACCATTATCTAGTAGTTTTCCAACCGTTGCATTCTGTCATGTAAGATTTATGCCTAGTCCATTATGTAAATGAACGAATTACTTGAGATGTTAAAGAAAATGGAATTGATAACCCTAATATCGAGAGAGGATAAGAGAAAGGTGGGAAAGTGGTGGATCAGTTATTGGTACAATTATTGGAGGATCGATAGTGAATGTATAGTTATGGTGGAGCTCCACTGTATTATAGTAAGTTGAGATTAAGGTGGAGATTTGATATCATTATTCATCCATTATATTTCATAGCATGACCTAGGGGTGGTATCTTCAATAGATACCCATAGTTGGGTGGTGAATAGCTCCTATATAATGAGTTTCCATATGCACTATGCTTTCTATAGATAAGTACCTTCATATTCTTCATATTCAACATGATTTATAAACATTATATTATAGATTTGTTTATGAATTGTTGAAACTCTATATTTTTAGTTAGTAAAGAGTATTCTTAGGGAAATGTAAATCAATTCTACATATTATGTTATAAAACTCTATTCAAGATTACTAGAAACCTCAAATTAATTTGTAGATCAAACTTTGGTTGTATATGTTAGATATAACGCCCACATTAATGCAGTTTACTAAAGTTTGGGGATTGGTTTGGTTTGTTGGAGGATGTTGAGAGATTCTCTCAACCTCTCTCTCCAAGAATAGAATAAGTTGGATATGATAACACTTATTTAAGTGTGTTGTATCTCAGTTTAATATGTGTAATAAAATTCAATTCTATGTGTGATCATATGCAATGCTATCTCTCTCAATTTCTTTGTTGGTATCGGAGTGAGGCTACTTGCACATTTGAGAGAGAGATATTAAAATGTTATTTGTTGTGATATGAGACAGTCACTCGTTAAGGATTATTTGAAGAAGACGTTAAGAGAAATAAATTATCGAGGAGAGGTCATTGTCATGAAGGAGGTCGTTGTTGTTCTGCATGGTAGTTGCACACA
>JASDQU010436614.1:37932-49141 GCA_032191745.1 Picea mariana
CATCAATCATATTAGGATAGGAGGCAAGACCACTCAAGTCTTCCACAGAACCAAACAATACAACCTTTTCTTTTACACCACCATCAGGGGACTCTAATTTTAAAGACATCATAGACCCTTAACAGGTGAATATTTTGTTTGGTAGCCCAGCCAATGTAATTATCTCTCAAATTGACACATAAAATTTGGCACCAATAATCTCAACTGGCTTGAGTAGAGTCCCAGACATCCAATCAGTAGGAAGACCTTTTCATCAAAGGGAAACCTTGTTCTCTTCAAAGATAAAACCACTTAGGTACTCTCTTTTTGGAAACCAAGAAAATATGGGTGATCAGGAGGACCATAACAATGTCAGACACAAAGAGGAAGAAGAAACTAGAAACCAAACCGAAACTACCTTCGGGTTTCCAATTTTAGACACCACTCCAAATGTCAACATGAAGAATATTCCTCTCTCAGCACTACCTACCTTTTATGGTAAAAACAGTGAAGATCCAGACACTTCCTATTTGAATTTGACATCTTGTGCAGGAGCTAGAACTATGTGCAAGTTGCCTAGAAATTAAAACTCTTTCTTGCCACCCTCAAAGACTCTGCACTAAGATGGTTCATGGGGTTGGGAGAATCCAGTATTAGGTCTTGGGAAGCCATGAAATACATATTTCTAAAGAAGTACCAAGACTACTGCAAGACCAAAGAGTCTTGTAATGACATCTTTAAATTCCAACAGTTAGAAGACGAGACCCTTGAAGACTATATGGAAGGATTTGGTTATATCTCCCAGAAGTCAACATACCATGACCTCCCAGAGGATGCAGTTAGGGCTCTTTTCCTTAAGGGAATTTCAGAAGAATATTTAGATATGCTTAACCTAATGGCATCAGGTGATATTTCTCATAAACCATTTGCTGAAATATGTGAAATGTGTGAAAACTACTCAAGGAGTAGAGCCAAAACAGGGAAGAATGTTCGGGACCCTTAGAATAGAAATTTAAATGCAGTTAGTTCAGCTGGTATTACGAGAGAAGAGATAGGGAACCTTCTATAAAACTTCAAGACAGGCATCCTAAGTACAATAGGTTCCCAGTTGGATACCCTTAAACTCAAAAAGAAACAAGAGGAGGAAAATACAGTAATGAGCATATGTTTCCCAAGATGCAGGAGGAAGCATTCCTCAAGTGAGTGCCCATTAGATAACATTTTGGTTTATGGCTTCTGTACAGAAGACCATGTGACTGAAAAATGTCCATCATTTCCTGGTTTATTACCCATATATAGGAGTGGATATCATGGGGAGTCTTTTTATGCACCTAGAAGGCCATGTCAACGTAGGAATCAACCCACATACCCAGATCTACAGTCTCAAGTTCCACCCTATTATCAACAACAACAGTGGAACCCACCCAGTTGGAAAAATTGGTCTACTCAGTACCAACATCCTTGGATTCAAGGATGGAAGGGAGGACACAACCAAGGAAACCCTCAAGCTCCACCTATCCCTATGTACAACCATCCTTATCCTCAGTTCTCATCGAACACTCCGCAACTTTTTCAGGTTTTTTTCCACCACCTTTACCTCCTATCCCACAACAACAACCACTACAATTTCAAAATGAAAGCTCCCCGAAACTGACAATATTACTAGCACAGCCAGTGACGAATCCTAATAATAAGCCCCCTCAACCTCTTAACAATGTTGAGATGCAGGCCTTCTCGACATATGTCATTACTCTTGTTCCATTACAATAATTTCAATTAAGATCGGGAAAAGTTATAGATAGGCATAGACCTTCAGTAGTCATCCAGGAATAAGAAGGAGAAGAAACCACCCAACAACCCATGGATGACACTAGGTGGGAAGATGTTATTATCCTAAAGAATCAAGAATCCAAGCTTCCCCAAAATGAACCTTCACAAATTACGAAGGTCCCTCCTTATCCAGACTGATTGGTAATCGACAAACCTACCATCCGACTAGAATTTGACATTTTGAATGAATTGAAAAATATTTGTGTCAAGATTCCTTTGCTTCAATCCATTAAAGACATTCCAATCTATAGTAAGGTAGTCAAAGAATTGTGTATTAAGAAGCCAGGTAGGAAGCAAAATGACCCCCCTACAGTACATTTGGTAGGAGGACTCTCTAAGTACATATCAGAGTAGCCAAAGCTAGCAAAGTATGGGAATCTAGGAAACCCCATAGTGACCATAACCATTAAAGAGGTCTCCATCAGAAACACTCTCATAGACCTAGGGGTAGCCATCAATGTTATGACTGCTACTACCTTGGAACAATTACAGTTACAACCTCTTCTTCGGCCTACCCCAACCATTTTGGAATTGACATATAAGACTAGGGTTACACCTGAAGGGATTTTAGATGATGTCATGGTTACTTTAGCCTCATGGGAGTACCCAGTATATTTTCTTGTCATTCATTCAAAGGATCTTGCCCGAGACCATCCTGTTATTTTGGGAAGACCTTGGCTAGCCACAACCAATGCATTTATTGGCTATAGAGAAGGAGAAATGATCATCTCAAATGGTCTCTCTATCCAGAAGCTCACCATTTACCCTCCAGCTCAACCTATTATGGAGAATCTATGGTGGCTTGAATGTCCATACGAGAATGAAGACTGGGAAGAACTCGTATTGCCGAGTGACCATGCACAGGCACTTCAGGAGCATACACCAAAAAATGTGCTAAACCAATTCATTTCTGCTATTACATGTGTGCATTTTCCAAAGTATTTTCCCCAATTTGAGTACATGTTTGGGGAAGAATTTCAAGAACAATTATATCCATCTGTTTTTTCTTYGACGTCTTTTATTTTTGAAATTGATGAGTCTTCCATGTCTTATACTATGCCTTGTGAGATTAGTACAGGGAATTTTTTACATATAAACTCTGGGCTAGATACAGACCAACATAAACAGTTAGTAGATATCCTTAAAGAACAAATAGGAGCATTTTCCTGGGAATACAATGACATGAAGGGTATACACCCTGACACATGCATCCATCATATATACACCTAGGGGGAAGTGACACCTATTAGGCAACCCTAGAGAAGGATGAACCCAACACTCAAATACATAGTCAAGGAGGAAATCCAATAGTTTTTAAATGTCAGATTTATCTATCCCATCTCCTACAATAAGTGGGTATCCCCACTAGTAGTAGTTCCAAAGAAAGTGACCAGGAAATGGAGAATTTGTGTTGATTTCCATGAACTTAATAAGGCCACTCTAAAAGACTACTTTCCTCTTCCTTTCATTGACCAAGTTCTAGATACCTTATTCAGAAAGAAGTATTTCTCCTTTCTAGATGGGTACAATGAGTACAACCAAATTCTTATAGCACCCGAGGACTAGGACAAGACTACCTTTACCTATCCTTGGGGCACCTATGCCTATAGGGTCTTACCATTTGGATTGTGTAATGCTCCTGCCACATTTCAACAAGCAGTATTAGGGATATTTTCCAATCTTATTCATGATTGTGTGGAGGTATACATGGATGAATTCATAGTTTATGGAAACACTTACCAGGAATCCTTAGAAAACTTAGAAAAATTCCTCATTAGATGACAGGAAATGAACCTATCCCTAAGTCATGAAAAATGAAAAATGTTTCTAAATGGAGGAGTGGTTCTAGGACATCATGTTTCATCTGAAGGAATAAAAGTCAATCCTGCAAAGATTGAGGTCATTATTAGACTTCCACCCCCCAAGACTCAAAAGAGGTGAGAATATTTCTTGGACATGCCGGATATTACCGACGGTTTATTGAATATTTTACAAAGATTGCTGCACCTATGTTTGGATTATTGATAAAAGATGTTGATTTTGTTTGGAATGAGCATTGTCAAACTTCCTTTGAAACCATGAAAGCCAAGTTGTCTGTGGCACCATTTCTTAGAGGGCCTAATTGGACTCTCCCATTTCATATATCTACTGATGCCTTCGACACTGCAATAGGAGGGGTATTAGGGCAGAAAGAAGACCAACAATCCTATGCCATTTACTTTATAAAAAAGAACTTTCCCCCTGCCGAGTTGAACTACACAGTCACGGAGAAAGAGTTCTTGGCAGTTGTTCATGCTATTAACAAATTTTGTCATTACATTACAGGTTATGAAGTATTTGTACACACTGATCATTTCGCCATTAGGTTCCTCATGAATAAACCTATAACTAATGGCTGAGTGACTAGGTGGCTCTTTTTATTGCAAGAATTTAATATTGTTGTGCTTAACTGACTTGGAAAGGATAATGTAGTAGCTAAATTTCTTTCCCGCATAAAGAATGAGGATGATGATATCCCTGTAGATGATAGTTTCCTAGATGAGCATCTCTTTTCCCTTTCTGTCAATACCCCGTGGTTTGCAGATATGGAAAACTATCTAGCTACTAGGAAGTTACTATCTCATTTGTCACCTCATGAAAAGTGAAAAATTATTACACAGAGTGCTAATTACTCTTGGGTTGGTCATGATCTTTTTTGCACAAGTCCTAATTTGATTATTCGTAGATGTGTTCAAGAGGATGAGGTCCCTGAAATAATACAAAGTTGTCATGATGTACCATGGGGTGGCCATTTCTTTGACAAACACACAACATATAAGGTATTACATTAAGGTTACTATTGGCCTAGCATTTTCAAAGATGTTGCCAAGTATGTGAGAAGTTGTGATAGTTTCCAAAGGATAGGTAGACCTACATCATCTGACGAAATGCCTTTGCAGGCCCAAGTTATGATAGAACCCTTCGAAAACTGGGCCCTCGACTTTGTAGGACCAATTTCACCCATGTCCCGTAGGAAGAACTATATCTTGGTTTGTACGAACTATGTCACCAAATGGGTAGAGGCAAAAGCCCTATTCAGGGCCACAGAAAAGTCTGTTGTCAAATTTATCCATGAAGACATCTTTACCCGCTTCGATGTCCCTCGTGAAATTGTTACCAACCAAGGCACTCAATTCACTTCCAAGATGATGAAAGAACTAACAATGAAATATTGGATTAAACATTGTAAATCTTCTCCATACCACCCACAAGCCAATGGTCAGGTAGAATTCACAAACAAAGTTATGAAATCCATGTTGACCAAGACTGTTCAGTTACATCACCGAGATTGGGTTGATAGGCTCCTAGAGGCTTTGTGGGCATACCAAATTACCTGGAGAAATACCACTGGGAATACCCCTTATGAGATATTGTATGGGAAACAAGTACTTTTACCAATAGAATTCTAGGTAAGGACCTTCTGTATTACCGCAGAATTAGGATTGAACCTAGATGAGGCTCAGAAGCAACGAGCCCTACAATTGAATGAATTGGATGAGATCAGGAAAGATGCCATCCAATGGACAATATTGGTCCAAAACCAGAGGAGCAAGTGGCATGACAAGTTTATTAAAAAGAAACACTTCCAGCTTGGTGATTGGGCTCTATTGTTTGATTCCCAATTCAAAACCTTCAAAGGAAAACTTACCGCCCATTGGTTGGGCCCTTACGAGGTAGATACTGTATATGACAATGGAGCTATAAAAATTAAAACAATTGACGATGGAGAAGTCTCCTTTCTGGTAAATGGACACTGACTTAAGGTTTATCATAAGCCCATTTCCAGAGAAGATTTTCTACAGGTCATGTCAGCTGAAAAGGCATTGGCCTTAGTAGATGGGGAAGCCACCCCTTGTTCTTGAAAGGTTTTAAAAAAAAAAACCATTTCCTACTATATATATATGTAAATAATTTTTGTTAATAAGGCAATTCTAAGAGGTTTATGTAAATAATTATTTCACCGGGAGTACACAGTGTCAAGGATCTTTCATCAAAACATTGTTATACTTGAATTTTGTGTCTGCTAAAGCATCAAATGAATAGTGACTTACTGTAATTAGCCATGTTTTTGCAAAATTATCATTTTTAAGGTATTCTAAAGCAGTTGCTCTTGAAACTCTTCACCACTGTATAAGGAAGTGATACCATAACTATCAAGCCTAGAGGTCTCTTGTACAGTTTTTTCCAAGAAACCTGAGTAAGTAAGTCAAGTGAATTTATCAAAGAGTAACAAGGAGGTCTCATTAGCAGTTAGTCATGGAAAGACCATAATAATTACAAAAGAAGATAGTGATTTGAGCCTATAGATACCTTTCTGTTCTTTCTCAATGGTACCATCCACTACAAACTAAATAGCTTGATTATATCATATCTTTAGATAGGCCACATCTGCTTAAGTACCCCTTACATTAGGAAAACCACTAAACAATATAGCGGAAAGTCATCCTCTAACATAAATACCATCCCAAGTGAAAAAAAGAAAGAAAGAAAAGTTGTTTCAGAGTTGTTCCCCCATCTTCTTGCATAAGCAATCTTATAATAAAATCTTAAAGGATGGAGGGCCAGTCTCTTAGGGTTTAAGAGGCTAACCCATCGAGCTACTGAACAGGTCTGCTGGCAGCGGGTACCGACCTGTGGTATGACTAGGTAAACCTGTCAGAGTACTAAACAGGCTTAATGGCAGTGGGACATTCTACCTAGCAAGGATGACGATCTGACAAAAGCAAATAATAAATCCAAACTTGTCCAGATGTATGAAATTACTTGCAGACAAAGCTGACATGAGGTATGTGTGGTTTAGCTAAGGTTAATGAATCTCAAACTTGCCATCGGGGAGTGACTCTAAGAGTATCTTGAAACTCTCTTTCCTACCTCTTCTTATCTATATATGGGATCTCTTATCCTATAGGTGGGGCCATCTCCTAACTATCTCATCGGACCAATCTGTGAAATTTCATCTTTACACTTGAAATACTATAAATMTTCGGCTATTGGGGGATACTGACTAGTTTCCTATACTTTTGATTSTGAGGTGTCACAATACTTAAGTGTGGGGGAGGGGTTCATGAGCTGACAAATGATYATTGCYTAGAGAAADGAGYCTTTGSAAGAATTTTTTGTATTATTACYATGATACAGGTTATTACATTGATAGTCATGTTATTTTTAAATGCTTAACTCCTGTGTGCTATACATTACTGAACTCATGCTTAACATACCACTCTTTATTGGTTATCTTCCATTACAAGATGCATACTGTAGGTTTGACAATACATGTTTTATGCTTKCTATAACCCATTCATTATAGGTTTTGACAATATATATCATATACAAGAAGAATGAGTAAGCATGGAGCACTCTGCCTCTGCTCATTAACCACTATGGTTGTCAAAAATACTTTAAAATTGTAGGCCGTCCATTAAAAGAGGAGAAAATGCACTTGACACAGGGGTACCGGATGAAGTACCGGATGAGGTGTCGGATGAGGTGCCAGATGCAATGTCGTTTAAAGTGCCATTTGAAGTGCCATTGCATTGCATACCAGTAACTATCCTAGATTCCAGGGAACTAGAATTCAATCACATTTAATTAAATTTGTTACAGGAATTGATTAAAAGATGCTTCATATGGTTATGATCAAATTTCCAAGTAAAAATACTTTGACATTGATCTAAGTACGCACCACTCCATTGCTCTCAAGCTTGCCAGCAAATTCGAATCTCCCACACATGGCAACTCACGTGCACATGTGAGCAATGTCGTCCACCATAAGAGAATCCAAAATCGGGTTGGGCACTCTATTGTTTCATTTTTCCTTGCCATTTTCTCTACCCTGCGTTAATAAATCACGCCCAACCTCTTCCGAATTCACTCTCTGTTCTAATCGCACTCAGACTATGTTAAAACCGTGCCATTTCTTGGCCTGTTTTCACCCTTGCTTGGTAAAATTCACCCTCTATTCCAATTTCACTCAAACCGTGCCCAATTCATGTCTCTGTGTGGCTCGTTTTCTCCCTTTCTTAGTGAATTCAAACTCTATCACAATGCCCAAGCGATAGGAACCCTCCTCATATGCAGACTTGTTTGCCATTCTAGAATTCGCATAGTGTAGGGAAGTGTTCTTGCATGTTGGTTGGGGTCCATTTCTCTCAAGTTTGAAAGGCCATGATGATGGTATTTCTATGCATTTTGTTTTTGGTTTTGATGGCAGGATAATGCATGTAGGGTCTCTCAATTTTTCAGTCACAAAAGAGTTAATTATTGCTGCAACAAAACTTCCAAGAATGGGAGATAGGTGGTTCAAGAATCATAAATTGCCGCGCTCAAGTTACAACAGGGTATTTAAGCCCAAATTCAAGAGAATTTTAGGAGTGAAAGGGTATGCGAAGGAGTGGATGAGGCCAGAATTGGTCAATCCCCTTATCGTCATCACATGATTAATTACATGTGAAGGTAGATACTCCACCTTCAAATCTTGTCACTTTAGATTGCTGGCTCATTTTCTATTCAATAAACCTTTAAACTTCCCTTTTTATTTTCTCAAAATCTTGGAGAAAATATCCTCTCAAGTGAGGAAAAATGTGACCAACCCCCACAATAGTCTCTTCCACCATGGTTTGATCAAACTCCTTGTTCTTACCGAACTAGAGAAGTAGGTGCAAATTTGGGATTCCTTTATCTACCAATTTACAAATCCTCACTTGACAATTAAGACAGGAAAGAATCCACTTAGCCTAAAAACTATCTCTCCATTCAAGTCTCACTCTCCAAAAACTCCAAACTCCCTTGCACAAACTCCCTCTTTGCCCGAACAATACCAAAAGCTTGTTGATATTCCTACTTCTTCATCAGGGAAAAAGACTAAGAACAAAGACAAAAAGAATCCTATTGTTGACCCCCTAATTCCTTCATTTTCTCTTGATACTACACCTAAGAATCCCCAAGAAGTAATGCAACAATACTTTCCCATCATTCCCAAAAACAAGAGAGGAGCCAACTGATTTGGTAAGGGACCTTTTCAGAAGAGTACCCAAAACATAAGAACCAAGCTTTATGCAAGCCTCCACCTACTTTGGATCCTATCCAAGTATCCTCTGACCTTGAGAAACCTCAGAAGCAACCTAGAGAAGTCTCTGCGGATGGATTAGAGCCACTAAGGAAAACAAAATCAGAACCTACCTCACCTTTCTGATCTCCCATCACACCTACTTCACCCATGACCACCCTTGATCCTAAATTTGATAAATTGACCACATATGTCAAAGGCTCTAAGCCTTACTCGGAGATCACCGATTCTGCCCCAACTATAGAGGAGCTAAAAAGGGAAAACCATCATCTTATCCAAAAATTAGAAGAGAGGAAGACAATAGATGCACACCTTCATCATGACAATGTAGTCCTTCAGGCAAAATATAACTCCCTTCAGCGGTTGGTTGATGGGATGACCCAATCTAACCGTAGCTTAAGAGCACAATTAAAGCAACATAAGAGGCACAAGGCTAAGCCTACACAACAAGAAGGAGACGCTTCTAAAGTTGACCCTCCTCAACAAGCCTAGTTCCGAGGGATGACTTCTTTTTGTTTGCAGTGGGACCTGCAAAATCGTTGGTGTGGGGGTATGTTGGGCTCGAGATATGATCATCTTCATGACGTTATTATACACTTTTTTCCATATGTACATATGCATTTTTTATCTTTCAAAGGATATTTTTCGAGAATTTTATGGTAAAATGATACAATCGGCATGAGGTACGTATAATTCGTGTTTTGTGATTCTATCAAGTTTAATTTATCATATTTTATGGTTTCCAAGAGTTAATTCATGTTTTTCTTCTATTACAGGGAAAAACGAACCATGTTTCTTTGTCCAACACTTGTTCCGGCACTTGATCTAGCACTTGTTCCGGTACTTGATCCGTCACTCGTTCTGGCACCCAGTATTGCACAAAACCTCAACGCAAGTTGGAAGTTATGGTATTGGCGGCTAGTGGTGGAAAAATCGAGAACATGAGTTTTATTTATCATCGCCCCCTCCAGCTACTAAAATCAAGACAACTCGATTTCAATTGTCCAAAGAGGGCGATCATTGGGTTCCTCCGTTTTCACAGTTAGAGCATCATTTATTGTAATTTGCTGAATTTAGAGGTGGTTCGACCCTCCTGTGGTTGACCACATGGTTTGTAAATTTTATAAATACCACTGAGGTGGTCAGATGATTTTAAAGTAGAAGAACCAAGTAGCATAAGCATTAGAATTGCCAGAAAAACGATTTTGCTTTGTTTGAGTTTTTTAACATTGCCAAAATTATGTGAGAACTGCGTTTTTGGATTTGTATGGTGAATTTGGCCTGCTAAGCTCGTGGTATACTTTTAGAGAGTTACCACGACTAGTTGGGGGTCCCGGGAATAGTATGGTAACTCTCTTTATGTTTATTTATGCATTTCTTAATTTAATTGCTCTTTCTTTATTTGTTGTACATGCATATTTTTATTTAGTTAATTAATTTGTTGTAGCTTAACTGATTTGCTTCTCTTTTACAAGTTAGAATGATGAGATGTATTAACATGCATTAATATCGTAGATTAGAAAAGGCTTGCAAGTCTCTCTCTCACTATACTAACCCCGCATGTAATTAGATGATAAATTGTGCTTTCTTTTATATTTTTACAGTCAAGCTTAGAACATATTTTTAATTAGAACAGAGCATAGTTTTAATTTGAGTTTCTTCTGACAAAGATTGATCGATGGATAGATTTGCTTCTATTTTTTGAATCATAGCTTTCTTACTTCAGTTTTAGATAGATTTCACCTGCTTAGTTATTGGTTAAATGTAATTGTCAACTCACTTTTTAATGTCATGTTTTTAATTTATGTTTTTAGTCATTTNAATGTCATGTTTTTAATTTATGTTTTCAGTCATTTTCTTATCATAGCTTGAATGATTAAACTAGACATAGTATAGTTTCCTTTCACGCAATTTCCTTTCATAGATTAAGATGAAATTGAATTTATTAATTAGATAATGATGATGTCATCATGATGTTGATGGTTTATACATGAATATGTAGGGTATTTAACATTGCTTTTATCATGGCTAAGTTTTCATTGGACTGTTTACTTCACACCTTTCATTTTGCCATTGAAATTAGTATTGAGCTTATACCATTAGAACTTTCCTTTGTTGTCAAGTGTCATCGAGATATCATCCATCACCACCGAAGGCATTCACACAACCACCAAAAATACATTTGAGTGTTTCATAGATTAAAGATAGTTTCTTGCTTTCATAGATTAGAAGAGATGGTTTCTTGTTTTCATAAGTTTAGTTGATAGTCTTTCTTGTTTTCAATAGAATAGATTT
>JASDQU010436614.1:62696-72857 GCA_032191745.1 Picea mariana
GCATTTATTGAATAGGTCGGCCTCCCAACCGCTTACGGACCGGCTCCCAATCTGATTTGACTCCCAAATCCGAGCCGAATCCGCAGGGTAGGCGGGTTAATGACCTAAGGAAGCCCTAAAGGGCCCCTGTTCACACTTTGAAAAGGTTACATAATCGCCCGAGGATCTGCTACAAAAGCCGTGAAGATACATTGTTTTCGCAAGGAATTTCAGGCACTGTTATGCTGCTAAGATTGTTAAGGACTCATTCTTTAACGATAACACATCGGCAACATTGCTGGGAGTTCTTTTACTGCCATACTCAGTTCTTCTCATTGTAAGGAAAGCAAATTTTGTGAGGGCCTCAAGAGCCTTTCGTTGGGGGAAGAAGGAACCACAATTCTCTTCCTTCATCGTGCTCCGGTTTCATCAATTGACTAGCTCAAAACCATTGGTGACATCTGTCTTTTGTTTTTGGTGTTCGTTGTTTCTTTTCATAGTTTTAATTTTTTTTCAGTTGATATTAGCTTGTAGTTTGTTCTTTATTCTCTAACCTTTCCTCCCACAGCTGTCGTTCCCTGCAAAGACCCAACAGGGCATGCAAGCACCCTCGATTTTCTCACCAGGTGACGAATTGGGTGCGAACATCCAAGATTGATGATATTTTTCTCAAGTATTTCTTCCTCGAGTCCCTCCTTAATCCCATCACCAAGGATGTCTCGATGACATTTTCTAAGAATAAAGAAGAGGGAATATAGAAGGACCAACAATATGACTTTATCTATGCTCAATCTAGGTATTTATACACCACCCTCCCTGATTCCCCTCAGTCCCTATCAGGTGACTCAGCCACTTCTAGCAAATCCCATGTTGTTTATGGTCTCATGGGATCTATCTCTCATACATGTCCACCAACACCACCTAGACCTAGTGGATATGCATTTCCTTATGGTGGGTCCCCCACTCCTTATGGATACTTTACCCCAACTCAAGATCAGTCAAGTGCCTCATCTTAGGTGAGTGTGAGTATATCATACGTTGCACCTCCTTCTTAGTCACATTACCATGGTCAGGTTCTTTGTGTGGGAATCCCTCTTATGGGGATACCACCAATCCTTAGTATTTGTTTCCTGGTCTACCTCCAACAACATTATCCCCACTCATAAGTGTGCCCCCTACCCATTCCATTCCATCTACACCTCCTCCATAAGGAAAATTATATGTGCAACATAACGCTCCCTTTCCTCCCAATAAGAAGAGGAGGATAAATAAGAGGAAAGGGAAGAAACATAACTAGAAACASGGACCTTAAGGATCCCATAACCAAACCAAAAACACTAAGGGAAACCAGCCTATCCCAAATCGAAACCAAGGAACCAACCCACTACCCAAGAACGGGAAGAACCAAACCCTCTGCATAAACAAACCTTGTGCATGTTGTTGTGTCTATTAACATTGCATTCATAAGTGTCCTCTTCTCTTGATCATGCATCAAACTTGGCCAACCTCTAAGGCTTCTCAACAAGCCAATGCCCAATATTTCCCACCATCCTCATCATAACAACCTGTGTTGTAGAACCCTTTCCCAACTGACGGGTTGGTGAACACTTCTGCTCCCCCTCCCCCTACCCCTGTTACTGACCCGTCTAGTAATGGAACTTACCATATTCTCATGTTGGATTAAGATAACATGAGTCTTACTATGATCTAGATTTAGGAGTGAAATGAACTGATTAATAGACTGAATACAATAAACACAGAGATATGAAGAATAACACAAATATCCATTGAACAATAACTTCTATCGAATAATGAAAGAGGTTGAAACTGTAAAACTGCAGAACAAAAACACTTGCTCGAATGGTGGTAGCTATCTCTAATAAGAGATGTGAATGCTACACACATCCTTACAATGAGGCTCCAGAGGAATTTTTAATATGACTCATGAATTCCAAAACCATAGACATCCAAAACACTAACCCTAGAAGGTGAAATTCCAAAAGTCATGTGAGCCCCTATGGGTAAGTTGGTGTAAGTTGGTACCTCACGGTAAGTTTGTGTAAGTTGGTACTTTTTCATACGACCTCCATTTTAGGCACGTGATATCCCATAGGAAAGGTATTTTAGAGAAATGCACATTTCGCTATCAAACTCTAACTCCATCTACAATTTGACTGTGGCAAGCCAAGAAAACAATGTTTAGGACCCCAAAACGACCTTGGAAGTACAACAAGATGTGTCGACATGAAACGGTACAAAGTAATCCAATTGGATTAGGAGAGAGGCCACCAGTATCCACCTAGAGGATGTGTGGGGATTCAGATATCCCCAGAAGTGTAGAACCCACAATTACAAACAAGTACAAAAGAATGTGCTGAAAAAATAGGCAAGAGGAGCTAGTTGAAATAGGTTGGTGGCCACCAATATCAACCTATACTAATCCTCCCCCCTTAGGAATAAATGGTATCCATTGCATTGAGTTCCCCCATCAGGTGAGGAAACTTTTGCTGGATTTGGCCTCGGGTGAGCTACTTTCCTTGGTGTAGGACTTGCCCTTCCTTAACAACCCGATAAAGTTGGATTATCTGCTGGCGATTTCCCTTGCCCTATGTATCCACTATCTAATCAATGGATTCTTGTTCCATGCAGCTGAGGTTGATATTTGTGGGTGTCAATTGTTCTGCAATCTCTGAGGTGTCCAATAATGGTGGAAAATATGGTCGAAGGAGTTCCACATTGACCTCTAGGTGCAGGCCAAGGAAGGGAGGAGTGTTTAACTCAAAATAATTGCTATGCACAACCTTGGTTATAGTGTAAGTCCCATAGAAAAGTGGGAGACGCTTCCGATGGGGCCCAATCAAATGATCATTCTACAAATGTAACTAAACTTTGTCACCAACCTTAAAATGGTGTGGTAACCTGTGTTGATCATGGCGATGCTTGTACTTAGCCTTGGATTTCTACAAAATGTCCTGGACCTGTTGGTGGATGTGTTGAATCCACTCAATGAATCTGGTGTCTTTGTTGATCACAAAATGATCATGGGAAGAGTTTGTTTATGTGGTGGAGAGAGAAAGTGCAACATAAATGGGTCCCAAGGGTTGGAATCCTAGACCCACCTGTAATGGGCTATGGTCGATTGAGCTATGGAGAGCCATTTTGTAACTTTGTTGAACATAGGGGAGACTCTCGTCCCATGTACATGGATGATAAGAATTTTACATGCGTAGGATGTGCACAATCATCTAATTGAAGACCTTTGTTTGGCCATCTGTTTGGGGATGGAAAGCAATGGATTTTGTGAGCTTGGTGTCAAACAATGAATAGGTACTCGAACAAAATGTGTTAAGCAATGTTCTCTCCCGATCGGAGATGATGGTCTATGGTATCCCTAAGTGGAACCACACTCGTTCAAAGAATATCTTGGCAGTATCTATGACTTTTATATTCTTCTTGCAGGTTGTGAGGATGGCCATCATCGAAAATCGATCAATGACCACAAATAAACAGTCATTTCCTTGCTTGGTGGATGGAAGGCCCTACATGTAATCCATTGAGATCGATTCCCAAGGCTTCTAGGGAGTTGGAAGAGGGGTGTATAAGCCTTGATTCTTGATGGATGGATTGGAAATGGAACAAGAAGTGTAAGATCCGATATACATGTTGATGTCTTGTTGAAATTTTGGCCAATAAAAATGTTTTTGAAGAAAAACCACAGTTTTCTCCACGCCAAAATGTCATGCCATCTGACTGTAGTGGGTTTCCCAAATCATATTTTCATGCTCGCTTGTAGGAACATAGAGATGGCCTAGGTGGCATAAAATTATCTCCTGAATGTGAAAATTGGTGATAGCCTGTCTTGTACCTAATAGATGATAGGTGGTGGTGAATTCTAGATCTTGCTGATAAATTTGGGGCCACTGAGGTGCTTCATGTCCATAGGAATGGAGTGTAATGGTGAGTGCGGCCACAAGAGGCCGACTAAGGTAGTGAGTGACATGATTTTAAATACATGTCTTATAATTTATGTTGATATGGAACTGCTGCAAGTAGGTGGACCACTTCTGATGATGGTCATTCTGGAATTCCCCTTGTGTCTGTATGAACCGCAGAGGCTTGTGATCAGTGTGTATGATTGTCTCTTTTCCTAGAATGTAATGTTTCCATTAAATACATGCTTGTACAATGGAAGACATTTCCTTGTCATAGGTGGGGTATATTTAGAAAGTATATGAGAGTGTCTCACTATGGTATGTCACCGGATGACCGTGCTGAGTGAGAACCACACCCACAACATAGTCAGATGCATCAGTCCTAATCTTGAACGATTGCTACAGATGGGGAAAGGAGAGTACTAGAGTTGAGCACAAGAAATGCTTCAGATCATCAAATTCTAATTGTTGTTCCTTCCCCCACACAAAATTTTCCCTGCTACCACCCTTGGTCACCTGGCTGAGGGCCCATGCAATATGGGAGAATCCCAACACAAAGCATCAGTAGATGTTGGAAATTTCCAAGAAGCATTGAGGCTTATTCCGTGTGGTCAGGTTAGGCTAGTCATAGATGAGTCGTATATTAGCTGGATCAACATGTAACCCATGCTCATCAACAATATATCCCATGTATTGGACCTTGTTCATGCCAAAAGAGAATTTTTCCAAGTTGGAATATAACTTGTGCTATCACAGATTGATCAAAACTTGTTGAATATGTGGCATGTGCTCCTCCCACATTCTGTTGAATATGAGGATGTCATCCAAATATACCACCACAAAGGAGTTGGTGAAGGGTCTCAATACATCATCCATCAACCTCATTAAAGTGGTTGGTGCATTTGTTAAGACAAAGGGCATGAATCGTAATTTGAAGAGACTTCTTTAGATTTGAAGGTTGTCTTCCATACATCAATTGGTTCGATGGGAACTTGGTGGTAGCCATATTTTAGGTCAATCTTGCTGAAGAACTTTTCCCCCTTGAATTGGTCAAGAATGTCATCAATATTGGGAATGGGGTACCAGTTCCTGATTGTAATTTTGTTTAAGGCTTTGTAATCAATGCAGAGTCACCAAGTCTCATCCTTCTTCTGCACCAATACAATCGGGCTTCCTCAAGGGGAGGATTTGGGTATGATGTGCCCCTTTCCAAGAAGATCTTGGATCTGACACCTAATTTTGTCATTTTCCATCAGCGAGTGACAATAGACTGGTCCATTAGGTAGAGGTTCATCGGGGGTCAGATCAATTGGATGCTTGACTTGGCAGTGTTTTGGTACCTCTGTAGGTGAGGAGAATATGTCTCTRTATTCTTCCACAATCCCATCAACTTGTTTCTACTATAAAGAGAGGATCTGTGTAGAGGCCACGTATGTGGTAGTGATCTTCTGCTTAGTGTGAGCATGGATCAAAAAGAAGACAAACTTCCCAGTATGTGAGATGAACTTACTGCATTACTTAGTAGAGATTAAAGAAATAATAGTAGGTGGTGCTACCTCTGGCATCCTATACAATTTTCTACCAAAATTAATAATAAAGCTGCGGGTTCTAAACTCATACACAACATGACACTTCCACAAATATGGTTTTCCTAAAAGAACATCACAAACTTCAAGGGGAACAATATCACACAATACCTCATCTTTGAAAGGCTTGAAGTTGTAGGGTAGACACCACTATTGGCTGACACATAGATCTCTTCCTTGACGAATCCAACCGATGGTGTAGGGCTACAGGTGCAGTGTCATTGGTAGGTCCAGTCGCTTGATGACCTCTGCTGAAATCATGTTCTTTTGAATACTTCTATCGAGAATGAAATGCAGCGAAGCCCCCTTTACCCACATATGCGAGTGAAAGAGGTGTTCCCCTTCCTCTGGTTCTTCTGGTTCACTTGGTCAGACTTTGGTGGTAGCGACAGTGGAAATGGGCTTAGCATTAATAATTTGCTTCCCTCCTTCAGGATTTGATTCAGAATCATAATCGGTCTTTGACTCGGAAGCCTTCAGTTCAACCATGAGGAACTACTTGAAGAAACATTCTTCGATGTTGTGCCAAGGGATTTTATGGTACTCACACCATTTTCCTGTGTCCTTATTCGTCTTCTCATTGCCCTTCTTGTGTTTCAACTTGGGATGGTTGTCCTAAGGGTGGCCATCTCGATTTGGTCCCTTGCTATGTGGGTTGGGGCTACCTTTTCCCTACTTCGACTATGAGGGGTTTGCAGACCCAAACTCTTTCCCTTTCTGCTTCAATTTCTGCTCGATTTTGACAATGTATATATAATCTATGACAAATTAGGAGAACATAAACTCCATCTTTGTTTGAATGTATCTATGAAAATAGTCATGATATTTTATCACTATATGACGCTTAAAGTCTTTTATACCCAATTTGGTGTGTAGGGTATGGAAAATATTGGTGAAATCTGGTACTGTCTAGTCCCTTTCTTGAGGTAGGGTGGTCCATCTGGTGTACTAGTCCTCCTAGCTTCCAACATGATAGTATTATCCTTTAATGGTGTCCCAAAAGGAATCCCATGTAGGGGCCACCACAAACATTTCAGATTACTCTACGACCCTTTTCTCAGAGTAAGTATCCCACCAGTATTTAACATGGGGAACAACCTTGAGGAGGGCAGAAGTGATCTTTTCCCTATCGAAAAAATTGTGGACCAAAAAATACTCTTCGAGAAGATTCAACCATTTATCTACAACATCCACATATATCAGTCCTTCAAATAATGGAATATCAAAATTTACTTGTACCTTGAAGGGGGTTGCATGGCTGCTTGATGAAGATCCTTCTCCTGTGGGATTTCATCGAAGGATCTATGCAAAGTTATCCATCATTATGTTCCTTTTTCACATGAGTCTTTCTCGAGAAACATTTTAATAGGATCTCCTACTCCATCATATTTCTTTTCGTTCCCCATGAGTTATTGTCAGGATTGGCATGGCATATCTTACAATGGCTCGATTGGCTGAAGTCCCAACTTCTTGTACCCAGATCTTGTCAGGGACATCCACGAAGAAAAATAAAATAAGAGCAGACCTCCCTCATACCATTGATCTAGATTTATGAGTGGAATGGATTGATTAATAGAATAAATATGATAAACACGGAGATATGAAGAATAACACATATATCCAGTGAAAAATAACTTCTATTGAATAATGAAATAGGCTGAAACTGTAAAACTGTAGAACTGAAACACTTGCTCGAATGGTGGTAGCTATCTCTGAGAAGAGATGTGGCTACTACGTGCATATGTTTGAGAAAAATAGATTACAATGAGGCCCCAAAGTCATTTTTTTATATGAATCATGAATTCCAAAACCCTAGACATCCAAAAACCTAACCCTAGAAGGTGAAACACCAAAAGTCAAGTGGGACGCTATGGGTAAGTTGGTGCAAGTTGATACCTCAACTTCCTAGGGTTGTAATGTTTACATACGACCTACATTTTAGGCGTGTGATAGCCCATTGGAATGGTATTTAAGATAAATACACATTTTATCGTCAAACTCTAACTCGATCTATAGTTTGACTATGGCGAGACAAAAGAAAATGTTTAGGGCCCCAAAATGGCCATGAAAGTACAACGAGATCTGTTGAAATCAAAACATACAAAATAAGCCAATTGGATTAGGTGAGAGGCCACCAGTATCCACCTATAGGATTTGTGGGGCTTCAGACAACACCAGAAGTGTAGAACCCGCAATTACAAAGAAGTATAGAAGAACGTGTTGAAAAAAATGGAAAAGAGGGTCTAGTTGTAATAGGTGGGTGGCCACCAATATCCACCTAGATCACACTATGCGATACTAATAGTATGCTATGCCCCTAAGGCACAAAAAATTGTTCCTTCTCATCCTCCTTCTTCCACCCCATGGATTTTACAAATCTGTTGACCATCTATCGATATCCCTTCAAAGGCCCCAAAGGTTCCACTTTGATCGAATCTTTTTCACTTTCATGTAAGGTATCCCAACATTATATCATTGTCGATGATCTAGCCCAATCCCCCACTATCATGTTAGCCCTCGAGGTCCTTGAGACATGACCCACACATAAAAACTATTTTATTTCTACCTTAATATTTTTTGACCCTTCGAATGATTGCATGATCACCTTTGATAGTGATCAAGCTAAGCCTATTTTATTTCCCTCTTCTGTCTCTTTCCAGATCCCAATGATCATCAAAAAGTACAACATCTAGTTTTGTATTTTTTATGAAGGAACATCCACATGAATCATGTCTTCTCAGGTTTGACAATAGATATTATCCCCTACCCTTGTCCCATATACAATCTCCCTCCAAGCGTATGATGCTCAACATTCCCAATCCTAAGGCCTTTAATAAAACTATCCCATCAATATAGGGGGAAAATACTTCCATGTCAATGTTGAGATTATAGATGCCCCTCTGGATTATAAATACTTTTTAGGATGCAAATTCATCTATTCCATGAATTACATGGCCTCGACAGGTTTTCGTAATATGATTTCCCCCATAATGGGAATCTTGTCACCATTGATCAACTGACTCACCTTGACCCTCAAGCCTACCCTCATCCTGAAAATGTGGTTTCTTCCATAAGTGAGGACCATACTACTAATCTTTTCAATGAAATTAGCCCCAAAGTCTACAAAGACTCTAGCTTGTTGTATGCATACTACAGACCACCTCTAGTAGTCATTATTCCCAATTCTTCTAATGTTTGCATACTTTCATCCAACCATGGACCAGAGGGCTCAAACCCATAAGTCGTAACTGGAACTTCCACACATGCATTCTCCATGCCTTCACTAGGCATGTCGTGACCACATCCATGATATCCCTTCAGCCAGGTACCTTTCTTATTACCACCCACTTGTATTGTCAATACCTCAATTATGGCTACCCTGACCTTTCCTAACCTCACCCTTTGAATTATGGTGTGTCATTTGGGTCCACCTCCCACTTCTCTTTCAAGCTTGGAGCCAAGAACTTATTTTTCTTTCACCCCCATGTATCCTATAGATGTGCACACTAGTGTTCCCAAGACACMTGTATAATGTACACCTCAACCTTCACATTCCCCATATCAACCTGTGTATGATTCACCTCACCAATGACAAAAAGAAAAGGATTTGACAAAGGGRGAAATGTCAAATTCAAAGGGAGAACCAACTCTTCCAAACAAGCCATGGCCACCTAGACCACTACATCTAGGCCCATACTACCATGMTTCATATGCAATACCACTTGCCACACTATCTTCAGTTTTCCAAGGCTACCTAATCTTAAGGAAATTTACAATGTCAATGACTTAGAACTTTAGTCCTCCATACCCACTATGGTAGTCTTTATTCCTAAGTCTTCAACCAATCATATTAATTCCCTATGAGCCAATCACCCTTATGATTTGTGTGACTCTTACGGCCATTATTCTCATAACTTTCCCCATATACCATAGTATTGGGATGCTCTTGACATTCTCCCCCATTTGGATTCTATTCACCAAGACGAGTCAACCCTAATCAATTCTCAACCCAGCCTTGAGATTGGTCCCTTTGAAGTGCATACCAATAAGAATTCCATGAAAATTATATATCTGTCACATTCCATGGGATCAAAGTTGTCTTAGAACCTCCTCTTTTCTACATATCTACATCAAAGAACTCATATCTTGCCTCATGTATCTTTGATATCATCATTGGTGGCACACTTTTTCACTAGTCTTCCATCCACCTCTTTTGATGTAGAATATGTGAACCATGTTTATTTTTCCCATGATAGGGAATACCCATGGATAATCACTTTTATTCATAGATATGGGTCTCCACTAGGCCTTGATTTCCTCAACATTTAGCGTAGATTACTTCCCTTCTACTCATTGCATTTTCCTATCATTACCTAAAATTGCTTATAGGACCCCCTCACTTGTGTAGATGGATCAAGCCTTCCATTTTATTCATTTTCCATCTACTTGGTGATAAAAAAAAACCTTGCATAGACATCCTAAAATAGGGACCCTTATTTCATTTTGGTGTCCATTATTTTACATCCCCCTAGGGATTGGGAGTCCATTTAGTCACCATAACATAGTTGGGCCTTACACATTTCTTCTCATCACGTTGATCTCTGCACCCTCTAGAATCCCACATTTTTTGTCAATGTTTGTTGGATTTACACCTAGATGGGGGA
>JASDQU010436615.1:5364-34738 GCA_032191745.1 Picea mariana
TATATATATATATTACTTTAAATTTCCAGGAATATGTAACACATTTTATTATTTTTTTATATAAATGTCATAAAATTGTGTTCAGTACTTTCTTTTTACTCATACGTATAGAGAGTATGTCATTTCTTGCATCTTTACCACCTTTCCTTCATATTGTTTTGCACAAAGGCCCTTAAAATTAAAATAGTCCACAAGTCCGCTTGTCAATTTGTATATCACGGAACTCTGGGTGCTCTTTGTAGGCCATGGAACAACAGAGGGCCAATTTTCAGCCTGAGAACCCGCGATCCAAAAACTTCCTAAGTATGGAATCAAGGCTTCGTGCAAGTATGGAATGCAGGCTCCATGAAAGTATGGAATGAGGGCTCCGTGCATGCTCTATAAACTCTCATCCCCATACTTTATAAAAGTACATATTTCATATGTATAAAATTAAATATCTACTTTTTAAAATTACGCATTTGCTATGTATAATTTATGCTCTCCAAGAACCTATAATTTGATAAATTTCAATTTCTTCTGTCCAGGAGCCCCTGTTTTAAAGAAAACTAATTCGGAAATGCTATTTATTTGGTCCTTTTGTCCACCACCCTATGTAACAGACATTGATACTATATTTTTTGTGCTTTTGTCCACCAGCGTATGTAAAACCTATGTAAAGAAAACTAATTCGCGAATGCTAAATTTTTTGGACACTAGCCCCTTAAAATTCAAATAGTCCACAAGTCCGATTGTCAATTTGTATATCACGGAACTGTCGGTGTTATTTGTAGGACATAGAACAACAGAAGCCCAATTTTCAGGTCCCTATCCCGACAACCTGCAATCCAAAAACTGGCTAAGTATGGAATGAGGGTTCCATCCATGCTCTATATATCTATTTAATCAAATTACATATTTGGTATGTATAATTTATGTTTTCCAGGAACAATTTCTTGTGTCTAGGAGCCCTTGTTTTAAAGAAAACTAATTCGGGAATGCTAGTTTTTTTTTTCTGCTTTTGTCCACAAACCTATGTAACAGACATAGGTCCTTAAAATTAAAATAGTCCGCAAGTCTGATTGTCAATTTGTATATCGCGGAACTCTGGGTGCTATTTGTAGGGCACGAAACAACAGAAGCCCAATTTTCAGCCTGCCAGCCCGAGAACCCGCGATCCAAAAACTGCCTAAGTATGGGGTGATAGATTTCAATTTCTTCTGTGCAGGAGCCCCTCTTTTAAAGAAAAATAATTCGGGAATGCTATTTTTTTCATACTTTTGTCCACCAGCCTATGTAACAGACGTCAATACTATTTTTTTGTTTTTTTTTCCACCAACGTATGTAAAAAGGAAAACTAATTCGAGAATGCTAAAAATTTTCGACACGAGCCCCTTAAAATTCAAATAGTTTGTAAGTCTGATTGTCAATTTGTATATCGTGAAACTCTTGGTGCTATTTGTAGGGCACGGAACAACAAAAACCCAACATTCAGCCCGCCAGCCTGAGAACCCAGAATGAGGGTTCCGTGCATGCTCTATATATCTACTTAATCAAATTACATATTTGGTATGTATAATTTATGCTATTCAAAAACCTATAATTTGATAAATTTCAATTTCTTCTGTCCAGGAGCCCTTGTTTTAAAGAAAACCAATTCTGGAATGTTAGTTGTTTTGGTGCTTTTGTCCATGAACCTATGTAACAGACGTAGGTCCTTACATTTCAAATAGTCCACAAGTCCAATTGTCAATTTGTATATCGTGGAACTCTACGTGCAATTTGTAGGCCATGGAGCAACAGAAGCCCAATTTTCAACCCGCTAGCCCTAGAACCTATGATCCAAAAATTCAAATAGTCTGCAAGTCCAGTTGTCAATTTGTTTATCATGGAACTCTCAGTGCTATTTGTAGGGTATAGAACAACAGAAGCCCAATTTTCAGCCTGAGAACCTGAAATGAAGCTTTCGTGCATGCTCTATATATCTACTTAATCAAATTACATATTTGATATGTATAATTTATGTTGTTCAGAAACCTATAATTTGATATATTTCAATTTCTTATGTCTAGGAGCCTTTATTTTAAAGAAAACTAATTCGGGAATGCTAGTTTTTTTATGCTTTTGTCCACGAACCTATGTAACAGATGTTGGCCTTTAAATTTCAAATAGTCCACAAGTATGATTGTCAATTTGTGGGTCGCAGAACTCTAGGTGTTATTTGTAGGGCACGAAACAACAAAAGCCCAATTTTCAGTGCACCGGGCCGACAACCCGCATGCTCTATATATCTACTTAATCAAATTACATATTTGGTATGTATAATTTATGTTGTCCAGGAACCTATAATTTGATCATTTTCAATTTCTTGTGTCTAGGAGCCCTTGTTTTAAAGAAAACTAATTCGGGAATGCTATTGTTTTTGTGCTTTTGTCGACGAACCTGTGTAACATACGTACGCCCTTAAATTTCAAATAGTCCAGAAGTCTGATCGTAAATTTGTATGTCGCAGAACTCTGGGTGATATTTGTAGGGAACAGAACAATAGAGCTCGATTTTCAGCGCGCCAACTCGAGAACCCGCGATCCAAAAACTGCCAATTATGGAGTACATATTTCGTATGTATAAAAGTAAATATCTACTTTATAAAATTACAAATTTCATATGTATAATTTATGTTGTCCGGGAACCTATAATTTGATAAATTTCAATTTCTATTGTGTCCACGAGCCCTTGTTTTAAAGAAAACTAATTCGGGAATGTTGTTTCTTTTGTGTTTCCATGTACTTCAACTTCCTACCGATGTGTCTGTACTCGATCGCATTTATTCCCATTCCAACCTGGCAGGGACTATGCTGCCATGCAACACTTGTTAATAAAAGTGGTTGAATATATATATTTTAATTTTAGTGTATGTTTTTATTATGTTACATATCTTTATTTTTATATCTTATTGTGTGTTATACATACATATATCAAAGCACTGGTTTTTTTTTTAATTATTATTATAAAGTCGTAATTTTTTAATGAAGAAAAAGAATTTTCTAATCCTTGGTATAATAAAAATCATAAGATTTCCGAGAAAGATATAAGTGAAACTTGTATGTATTTCTAAATTTCAACCTAAAATATTTTGGAGGCACATATTAACTATAAAGCTCTATAAAGCTAATTAACAAGGTAAGATTATTATAAGAGATTGGAATTTATACTTTAAATACTTTATTAATACATGAAATTTTTGGAGATTTATTTTAACTTATAAATTTAACAAGTGTTGTATGGCAGCGTAGTCCCTGTCGGGTTGAATTGGGAATAAATGTACAGAGATTGGGAAAAAGTAGCGGAGGTAGATGGAAACTGTAGCAGAGATGTGGCAAGCAACATGGAGCACAGGTGGTATCCATGCAGTAAATGACACGTGGCCTCTAGAGTCCCACTTATTTTTTGAAACTATATAATTCATCTTGTTATGTTCGAAATTTTCGTTCTTTCCAGTAGTGTGAGTTGCTATGTTCGAATTTTTCATTCCTACCTTGCATTTTTTTATCTCTTCAATGTATACATTCAACTGGTTAGAGTTAAGTACAATTTCCATAGACCATCTGGCTTGTATGTCTCTATATGTGCCAGGACAAAAAAAAATTATATGCATAGGAGGATAAAAATATATGCATGAGAAAAAGATAAAACACAGAAGACACATAAAGTTACATTCAAATTAAATAAACACAATTTCTTGACATTCAACATAGTTGAAGATAAAAATTTATGAGCACATAAATATAAAAGGAGATAAAAATAGTTTTATTTGAAATATATCAAAAAATAATATTGTCTGTTACATATTCCTAGAAATTTAAATATTCATGGAAATTTAAATAAGCTTGTCATATAGACTGGGATTGGGGCTCCCGCGGACCATAAGAGAAATATGTATAAGAAATAGGACTTTGGAAAGAAGAAGTGGGCGACATAGAGTGTAATACCTGAAAAGAATAAATCAAAAGGTATTTGTCTTTGGCTAGACATTTCTATTTAAAAAGGTGCAATAACTGGATTGATAAACAAAGAAGGATGTGATCAGTATAGACTTACGATGATTGTTAATATCACCCCTTTTTCTATTTGCTTGTTGATGCCTTTTTATTGTTGTCATCGACGACTACTGGAATCGTGCCAACTGTCTGTTGCCTTTCGTCAGCGACCTACTTCAATTCCCTTTCGACCTATTCTTAAATGTAGCTTCTCAAGGGGGTGACGTTGATCTCATTCCGGATTTTTATGTTGAAAAGTTCATTTTTTAATTCCCTTATATCGATAGAAATATTACGCAGAACCTGATCAATTTCTTCATTCTATACTGAATAGTCGACTAGCCAGTTGTCCACGTCATCTTCACCATATTAAAGGATGTTGTAAAACTTTTCTAAAGACAACGCCTTAAAAATATCAACTTGTTTATTGAAGGCTTTCTTAGTTGAGGGAAAGGAGTTGACGATTAACTTGGGGTCTTGGACCTCGTTTGTCCTTCCGGCTAAGTCTATTTTGGTCAGCTTTGTGAATAATTTTTCTTTCTTTGATATGGCTTGTTCACATGATTGGACAATGAGATGCAAGTTCTTCACTTTCTCTTTCCAGCATGCATTTAATTGAGTGATCTAGTTTTTGGAGGGGAGATCTTTTTGTCTTGTTCTTGTTTCTGTCATGTTGTTGACATGGGTGCCAAAAGGGAGGACCGTGTCTAAATAGAAACATTCTTCATTTTTTAAATCCACCTGCAAATGTTCGAGAAAAGTATGTGCCCTCGTTCTAAGGGAAGTCGTACTTTGTGATGTTTCCCAGGCCTTAGTAATCAGTTCCATTATTTTCTTGATATTATTCTCCACATATTCTCTACATGATGTGAGGAGGCTGGAGGATCAGTTTAACTTGGCTGCAGGGGTGACAGGCATGGCTATTTCTAAAGGAATGGAAATCAATGGCATAGGAATCAAAGCTTCCTCCAATTCCTTGACTTGGTCCTCCAGTCTGGCATTCTCGACCTCAATGCCTCCAATGGAATCATCAAGAGAATCTTTGGTTGCTCTGTGAAGTCAAGAGATTTGGGACGACCGCATGTTCACAAGGTTAACCTCTGAACGAGATTTCCCTTACTTATTTTTTACATCTCTCTTTTCAATAATTAATTTTTTAGACTCGTTGTCAAAAAAAATTCTCTGGAATATGAAGGATTCATATTCATCAAAAATTTTAGTATCAGCTATGTCCATTGGGAGACTATGCTGGATCGCGTCTCTAGGCTAATCAAGGATGTGAAATACGCTATCTAGACTATTCTCAAGTTCCATGTTCTCACTCTCAATTTCGGGCTTTTCCACCTGCCCTACAATTTTTTTTCTCTTCTTCTCCATGAGAAGCTTGTGAGAGCTATCAATTTTAGGGTGAGGAGGGTTGTTATCTCCTCCTCTATTTGAAGAATTCAGGGTTGCTTTCTTACTGTGGTGGACCGTTGGAGCGATGCTCCAGGATGTCATACTTTTGGGAGTGCTATCCAGCGATTGAACACTCTTCTCACCGGGGTCTTTTCCCTATTGCTTGTACAATCTAGTGGTGCTTTGGAATGTGTCTAGGTCACTAACATCAGAAGCATGAGTGTTGTCGTCAGTGTCTCTATTTTCGCTCAGGTGTCTCTGGAAAAAAGAATTGTCGAGGCCAACTGTAAGTAAATTTTCTAAAAAAAATCGATCAGGGTTGAACCCTCTTAGCATTTCAGCATATATTAGGTTCAATTTGTTGAAATGGGTTGCGAATTCATCAATTTTGTTGATGTTCCTCAACACAAATTCCCCGACTTTTCAAGGCAGAGGAATGAACTTATTTTTTCTCTTCTCATGGAATAGATGCAACCAATAGTTGTATTGCCTTGTTATTTTTGTAACAAACATTCTGTCTGTAATGTGACATGGAAGGAGAGAAGATTTTTCCTTGGAGCCAAAAATCGTTATCAGACTGTAATTCTCCATTTTTTCAAGTGCCCCCTTCCTGTCCAAAAACTTGGTTGCCTGGTCAGATATGCGGGGAACATCTTCTCCTAATAATAAAACTTTAAAAATAGAGACAAAGTCATTAAAAACCTCATAAAAACAGTGGGAGGCCTTGTGCTTCCATGAGGCCTGGTACCAGAAGGTTACTGGGTCGAATTCCCAATTCACCTTCTTGGACAGAGACAGTTTTGGAAACTGACAGCAATGCGCTATCACGAAAACCAAGTAGGATGACATATAAATTTTCTTCTCCTTTTTGAATCTTGACAATTGAGAACATATTTATTGGGAAATTAGCTTCCCCCAATCAAAATGGCTTGTTCCTTGACTATGAAATACAAAATATAAAGAACCATGCAGGAAATAGTTGTTGTGGATTCTTGTCCCGTTATTCTTGTAAACAACCAGGCAATTTCCCGAATGGATTTCTAAATGAACTAACCTGTAAGTTTGTGATATCTTCGGGAACTGCCATCGGGTCTTCTAGGAACTCAGGAAAGATGTCCAACCCGTTATTATGCTTTCTTAGGAACTTCTTGGAGTCTTCTCCTCTGAACATCAATGTTGGCTATGACAATCTTAACATCTAGTCAAAGACCTAAGGTGACAAAGAAACAGAAGAGTGATCCCGCAGTGGAATAATTCTTTGGCCTGAAATATATTTATCGGCACACCAAGAAACCAGCTCCTTATAGTCAAAAATTTCAGGTACACAACCTGCACGAGCAATCCCAGAGGTCCAAATTATTTCGTTCTGGGTGGAAGGGGATGAGTAGTAAGAATATGCCCTGGACCACTGGAATTTTTGGTCCTCACACCCGAAGATGTTCACTGTATCTCCACAGAACTGTTGTCGAGCTTGTGCCATAAGTTTATGAAAACGTTTGTTTTCTCTAGACAATGCTTGAAATGAACAGTTGGAGGGGATAATATAACCCTCTGCAAATGTTGGTTCAATGTGTGTGAATGGGAAATATCCTCGATCCTTTCGCTCTTTAATGACAATCTCTATGGGTGTTGCATGATTAGTTGTTAGCAGTAAATCTTACTAATTGCATACTTAGAAGTGCCAAGGTAGAAGGTACGACGAAGAGCAATTAAGGATTGGAGGTTTCATGAACACGCCAACCCGACGACGTGCGAACGACATTCCATGATGTTTGAAATTAACACTTGGAAGGGATAATATAACCCTCCGCAAATCTTGGTTTAATGCGTATTAATGGGAGATCTCCTTGAGACTTTCCCTCATAAATGACAATTTATATTGTTCCTGCATGATGAGTTGTTAGTGTTAAAACTTACTAATTTCATATTTAGAAATAATACCTTATATGTGTGTGTGTGTGTGTGTGTGTGTGTGTTTATAAACAATTTTTTATTATAAACAAGTGTGAAGGTGACGGAGACGGGGAAGAGCAAGTAAGGAATGGCCAAGTATGAAAAGAGGTCGGATGGGCTTCAAAATAGGGTTACAGGGGATACTCATGAGAGGTAAGTGTCCGACGGTCAGATTGCATGTCTCAGAATTTTTGACTACAAAACGTGTAAAACAGAGGAGGGCATGATGGGGCAGTTCAGCAGTCGGTTTGAATATTTGCGGAATTTCGAGAAAGTGGCTAAGTATGGAATAGGGAAACAGTCGATCAGACTCGTTTTTCGAATCAAGGATTGAAGATTTTGTGAATGGGCCAACCCGACGACGCGCGAATGTAATTCCATGATGTTTGAACTTAACACTCGGAAGGGATAATATAACCCTCTGGAAATCTTTGTTTAATGTGTATTAATGGGAGATCTCCTCAAATATTGGTTTAGCATTAAAGCTTACTAATTTCATACTTAGAAATAAGACCTTATATATATATATATATGTGTGTGTGTGTGTGTGTGTGTGTGTGTGTTTATAGACAATTTGTTATTATAAACAAGTGTGAAGGTGACGGGGATGGGGAAGAGAAAGTAAGGAATGGCCAAGTATGAAAAGCGGTCAGACGAGTTTCAAAATAGTGTTACAGGGGATTCTTAGGAGAGGTGAGGGCCCGACAGTCAAATTGTATGTGTCAAAAAATTTGGCTGCAAAAGGCGTAAAAGGGAAGAGTACATGATGGGGCAGTCCAACGGTCGGTTTGTATATTTGCAGAATTTTGGGTGTTTTTTGCAGGTCACAGAACAATGGAAGGGAAATATTGAACCCTCCTATCGAGGAACCTGTAATCAAAAAAGTGGCTAAGTATGGAATAGGGAAACAGTCGGTCAGACTCATTTTCGCTAATATATTGAAATTTGTAATAGATATCCCATTACCTGGCAAGATCTTTTTTCAATGTATATCGCGAAATTCTGGGTGTTGTTTGCAGGTTGCGAAACAATGCAAGGGAAATCTTGAACCCGCCTGTTCGGGAATCCGCAAGCGAAAAAGTTAGTAAGTTTGGAATAGGGAAATGGTCAGTGGAATTCGTTTTCGCTAATATATTGATATTTGTAATAGATATCCCATTACCTGACAAGATATTTTCTGCATGTTTATGGACAAGTTGTGTAGGGACAGTTATTATGATGGTCTCCTCAAGGCATGGTGAGTTGTCAACATTAAACCTCAGTTATTGCATACTTGGAAGGATGTGCGAAGGTGGCGGGCATAGGAAATAATGATTAGGAATTGGATATTTCATGAACCTGCCAACCCGACGATCCACGAAAGAGATTCGAAGAAATGGCGAAGTATGGAAAGCGTATGGACAGATTTCAAAATGGGGTGACAATAGCTCCACCGAAGACGTGAGGACCCGATGGTCAAATTGTAGGTCTCAGAAATTTTGAGTGCAAACTGTGTAACATGGAAGAGGGTATGATGTGAGAGTCTGGTTGTAAATTTGTATATCGTGGAAGTCAGGGTGTTGTTTGCAGGTCACGGAACAATGGAAGTGCAATCTAGAGCCCGCCTTCTTGGGAATCCGTGATCATAAAAATGGCTAGGTATGGAATGGGGAAGTGATCGGTCAGAGTCGTGATATAAAAGCATGAGTGCAAATGTGAACCCGTGAGTCCACCAACCCGCACAGCTAGACATTTTTTGAAAAATGATTAAGTAATGAGAAAGAGAAAGTAGAGGGGAAAGAGAAACGAGAATTTGGTTAAGTATAGAAGAGGGAAAAGAAGGGATAATATATTCAAATCTGTAATAGATATCCTATTTCCTAGAAGGATCTTTTCTGCATGTTTATGGAGAAGTTGTATACTTATTGCATATACTTGGAAAGAAGTGTGAAGGTGGAGGGCACAGGAAACAATGACTAGGAATTGGAAATTTCCTAAACCCGCTAACCCGACGATCTACGAAAGAGATTCCAAGAAATAGCCAAGTGTGGAAAGCGGTTGGACGGGCTTCAAAATAGGGTGACAAGGGTTCCCGAGGAGATGTGAGGCCCCGATGGTTAAATTATATGTATCGAAAATTTTGAGTGCAAAATGTGTAACACGGAAGAGGGGATGATGTGGGAGTCTATAAGTCAATTTGTATATCGCAGAAGCCAGGGTGATGTTTGCAAGTTAAGGAACAGTGGAAGTGCAGTCCTCCTGTCTGGGAACCCGCAAGAGAAAAAGTCAATAAGTATGGAATAGGGACAGTTAGTATGACTGTCTCCTGGAGGCATGGCGAGTTGTTAGCATTAAACCTCAGTTATTGCATACTTAGAAAGAAGTGTGAAGGTAGGGGGCACATAAAACAACGATTAGGAATTGGAGATTTCATGAACCCGCCAACTCGACGATCTGCGAAAGAGATTCCAAGAAATGGCCAAGCATGGAAAGAGGACAAACAGGCTTCAAAATGGGGTGACAATATTTCTTCAGGAGACTTGAGGACCCGAATGTCAAATTGCAGGTCTCTGAACTTTTGAGTGCAAACTGTGTATCACGAGAGAGGGTATGATGTGGGAGTCAGACAGTAAATTCGTATATCACAGAAGTCCAGGTGGTGTTTACAGGTCACAGAACAATGGAAGTGCAATCTAGAGCCCGCCTGCCCGGGAATCCGTGATCTGAAAAGTAGCTAGGTATGGAATGGGAAGCGGTCGATCGGAGTCGCAATATAAAATCATGAGTGAAAATGTGAACCCGTGAGTCCGTCAACCCACACAGTAAGACATTTTCGGAAAAACTACTAAGTAACCAGAAAGAGAAAGTAGAGGGGAAAAAGAAATGGGAATTTGGTTAAGTATAGAAGAGGGAAAAGAAGGGCTAATATATTCAAATATGTAATAGATATTCCATTTCCTGGCAAGATCTTTTATGTATGTTTCTAGAGAAGTTGTATACTTATTGCATATACTTGGAAAGAAGTCTGAAGGTGGTAGGCACAGGAAACAACAACTAGAAAATGGAAATTTCCTGAACCCACCAACCCAACGATCCACGAAAGAGATTCCAAGAAATGGCCAAGTATGGAAAGAGGTCGGACATGCTTCAAAATAGGGTGACAAGGGTTCCCAAGGAGACGTGAGGTCTCAACGGTCAAATTGTATGTATCAAAACATTTCAGCGCAAAATGTGTAACATGGAAGAGGGGATGATGTGGGAATCTGTAAGTAAATTTGCATATCGTTAAAGCTGGAGTGTTGTTTGTAGGTCACAGAACAATGGAAGTGAAATTTAGAGACTACCTCAGCAAGAAACCGCAATCGAAAAATTGGCTAGGTATGAAAAGGGAAAGCGTTCGGTCAGAATCGCAATATAAAAGCATGAATAAAAATGTGAACACGTGAATCCGCCAACCCGCGCAGTAAGACATTTTCGGAAAAAAAAAAAAAACGACTAAGTAACCAGAAAGAGAAAGTACAGGGGAAAAAGAAAGGGGAATTTGTTTAAGTATAGAAGAGGGAAAATAAAGGGATAAAAGAGTGGGAAAATAGAAAAGTGGAGGGAAATTTTCGTAAGCGGGATTTGGTCTCAAATAAGCCCCATTGTTGCAAAACCATCATTTTCTAGTCCAATATTTTATCCACTTACTCATTTTCTATTGTGCTTGTACCATTAAAAAGGGTGTGAGAAAATGCTTTGTTGAAGATTAATTTTTATTGCAACTTGTGGGAGTAATTGTGTTCTTGATACATTCTTCCATGACTTTGACATATTAAATTAAGTATTAAACTTTGTGCATGATGGGTTGTTAGCATTAAAGTTTAATAATTTCATGTCTAGAAACAACAATGATGATCTTGAATTTTAATATTGTAGTTGATTTCATAGTCTGATTTGACTACAACCACCATAGATCCATTTTTTTTTTTAATTCGCGAACAAGAAATTTGGTAATTTCATTAATAAAGTAAAAATTGCTCAAATAGAGGCCAGGGGATGGAAAACTAATAAAATGTTCCCTTTTGGTGTAAAGGAACCAAGGAAGTGAAGGGGAAATAAGAAATCATTTTCTTAGAAAGGCTGAGATGAAAATGAAATTTCTAGGGCGGGGCACCGACTGCCACATCGTGATTTAGTCTTGCTATGTTCTATCTGCATTACTAATAGAATTGAATGTTGGTTTGAAACTGTCTGAAATTCATTTTTGTTTCCATAGAATCTTGATGGGATCGACACAATGCATTGTCATATAAATTTTAAATGCTCCATATTAGATCGAACGATGCTAATGAGAAGAGGTGTTAAATTCAGCAAAGAAGGAGAAAACAAGATTCCAAGGCAAAGTTTTTATTAGTAAATTCATAAAAATAAAAAAATTACTAGGCAGTGTATATCTATCCATAGAAATCGGGCTGAGTTCTTTGCACCAAAACATTGAACATATTTGTCATAAACACAGGTACAGGATCTACAAAGAAAAAAGAAACATGCATACAATTATGTGTTGTTCCTCTAGTGGGACAACATGCAGGAGCCATCGAGATGCTCTTCAACATGCATACAAAACTCATTACGATGATTTTTTTAGGAAGTATTTGTAGTATTCTCCTCGGAAGGAAAATGTTCGCTGCCACAATCTCAATATCTTGCGGAAGACCTGAGGTGAAAAAGAAACAGGAAAGTGGTTTCGCAGTGGAATAATTCCTTGTCTTGAAGCAAGTGAACAACAATCCTATTCCTGACATTGGCGACCTGGAGACATTGAAAGGCACCACTCAATTGTACAAATAACAGGGAAAAGGCCCCAACGAGAAGATTTTACAATCCGTAGCCGCCACTACGAAGATCACGACATCCCACAACATCGCTCCAACGAAGCACCCCAGCAAGAATGCAACCCAGAATTTTTCAAATGCAGGAGGACATAAGAACCCATCCTCGTGGTAAAATAGATAGTTCTCACAAGCTTCCCATGAGGAAGAAGATGAAAAACGTTGCAGGGCAAGCAGAAGAGCCTGAAACTGAAAGTTAGTACACACCAAGAGACCACCTCCTCACAGTAGAAGACTTTGGGGACACAAGTTGCACGAGAAATTCCAAAGGCCCAAATTAGTCCATTCTGGGCGGAAGGAGATGAGTAGTAGGAATATGCCTTGAACCAATGGGAGTTCTGGTCCTCATCCCCTAAGATATTAATTGTATATATAGATAACAAGAGAGTGGTCCCGCAATTGAATAATTATTTGGCTTGAAATATATCTCTGGGAGCATCAAGAGACCATTTCCTTACAGTGAAATACTTCCGCCCAAAACAGATTAATTTGGACCTATGGAATTCCTAATCTCGAGATGCAAAGTGGCTATTGCGTTCAACATCGGTTTCTTTTCTGAAACCCCTTATTTTGGTCTTGTTAGGTCCGCCATCGTCGAGCCGGTAAGTGTCCCCAGTTATGGTTGATTTCAATTTGGTCGCAGGAGTGGGAACAATGTCGCCATTGCCATCATCCATTTCTGTATCATCATCCATCAAATCATCTTCTTATGGCTCGAAATCGACTGCATATGATGCAAAACCCCCTTCTCTCCTAAGGGTTGCACAACCTCCTATTATAGAAATATTTTCTTCACCATTGCTATCTTTCACAGAGGGTATTTTTCCATTTCCCTATGCAGACTTTTTATCCCTTTTTTATGAATCCAGAGCTAAAAAATATACATATTTCCACATATACACTCACTAACTGCTATGTAAGATGCGTATATGCTTGATGCTCCATTACAACTCTCGTATATCAGGATTTGTGCCAAAAAATACAAAATGAGGTCGGGTTTCCATGTCACGACAAAAGATCTCTGATCCTTGGCCTTCCATGTACTGGAAATGTTCTGACTCATCCCTTCAGTTGCATTCTAGAGGCTATAAGAGAACAATTTCGAACTATGGAAAAGAAGGAGAAAGCATTCAACTTTGAGAGAAAAGTTACTCTAGAGAAATTACTTCATATTGAGTCTGCATCCCTTTGTCCCTCAAGTATGAACATAGTGTTCAACCCCTAAGAGCCCTTCAAATTCTGAGGCATCTGTGGTTTCTCTTCATACCACTTCTCCCTTGATCGTCTCGATGGTTCCACCGATGCAATATTCTCCTGACCTGACCTTCTTAGTTAAAGGTGAAGCATCTCTTGCCCCTGTTACTATGCTTCCTCTTCAGCCTATAATTGAAGAAGTGGCCACACCAGTGCAATCTTTGGTCAACCCTACTCTCCCTAAAGAGAATGACACACCTTTCAACCATGTCATCAACATTTCACACCCTCCCCCTTATGAACGAGAGAGATTTATTCTTCCCTCGAATGCTCTCCCTCCAAGTCCTGACGAGGGTCCTTTTGATTGGGACGACCTGATGGGACATCCCATTCCCCCACTTATGTATTTTCCATTAAGAGACATTATTCGAACCATCACGGAGACTGTATCATCCATTTTCACCTTCTCCTCCTTGACTTGGAAAGCCTTGGATTTTCCCAAGCTCTTGTCAGCTATCCGCAAGATATTGACTTTTGGCAGAAGGCCAAGATGAGAGCCTTGGCCTCCCCATTTACATGTTGATTAGACTCCCAATAACAAGTCTCAGTTAATCTCTTTTCTGACTTGTCAAAAAACTGAAAAGATCGCTGAGTGATTTGTCCCTTTCACACTCATTAAAATTGGATTTGAAAGATCATGAGTCCTAGTTAAGCTCTTTTCCTACTCGCTATCAAAAATAGAAAATATTGTCGAGTGAACTTGTCTTTTTCACACTTGTAAATTGGATTTGAAAAGACGTCTATTTGGCACAAGTTTACCCCTTTTTCACACCAAGTAGACTAAAAGATATAAAAAAGGACATTTTTTGGCGTGAAGTTGTGATTTCATCTCATGCCCTCGCTTGGTGTATTGAGTCGTTAGTCGGTTCTCGCTTTGCGTTATAAACCATTGCCTCAACAATTTTCACCCTCAACCAAGTAGAGCCTTGTTTTTATCCTTTGCAATTTGACACCCTATACCTTGGAGGGAACATCACCCCGAGTGTCCATCTCACACATGCATTTCCTTGCATTAAGCATAGGTATGTTCCACTGCTGAAACTAGTTTTTCTTACTTGCGACACTCGTTCCCTCCTCTGTATCATAGCATTCATTTGTTATGAAAAAAAAAAAAAAGGCAGGCGGGAAGGGAATACTATATTGTAATTGGCAGTAATCGTGTTGCCTTTGAACAGGGCACAAAGTTATGGAGTCTGTGTGTCATCATAATTTTGGTTTTAGCATGGACTTAGGAAGCTGATCTCGATACAAAGTTTTCTCTACCGACTGGTTACTCTTCCAGTCCCTATGGAGAATGTTATTGATGCCTCCTGCATCTAATTGTCATATCATTGACTCCATTCTTTCGGAGTTCACCATATGTCTCATGCTCTTGTTCAAAGGAAGTCTATCAACCTGTGTCGGCCACTCCTCAGAAATATTGAATTTGCATGTTGACCATACCCTCAGTTTGTCTCAGAATCACATGACACTTTGGTCTTATCATGCACCCTGGCCCTAATTTCATCATTGGTAGGTCACCTTGAACCCAACAATCGACATTTCATCATTGGTCGTTCACTGGGTAGTTCCCCTTGTGTTCGACAGCAAGACATATATTCACACTTTGGGATTTGTGCAGTGTCTTGGATGCCATTAGCCCTATTGGTGGTTTCCTCGGCTTAGTCAACATTTTTTCATCATTGGATGTTATTCAGAGGGTCCTTTTCGTGTACCGCTTGCATTGGACACACGTGAAATACACACAGGGTCGTTGGTTCATGAACATGTTATTCATCCGATCTCCACCAAATCATGAAGCTCCTTCTTTGTTCCTCATGCTAATTGATGAGAGATGCCTCAATGCTCTCCTTTCAGTAGGTCTCCTTCCATCGACTTCATCTCATTTATTCTGGATATGGGACCTAGAGTTTTATGAGTACCTTGAGGCTTGCAGTCATTAGTGGCAGACTCTCTCACCATTGACAGATGGGAGTACATCAATGTCTCCTGATCAATGGATATCTCAAGTGTTCGACACCAACTCCTTTATTCACATTTGTAGAGATATAATTGGTGCCTTGATACCTACTTTCATTATCGGTAGGTTGTCTCATGTTTGTTAACGGTATACTTCAGTGACTAGTAATCAAACGATGTCTCATCGTGTTCGACCTCAACTCATTTATTCACATGATGTAGACTTGTACCATTGGTGGATAGTGTAGAAGACTTGAAGACATCACTATGTGGCCACAGCTTTCCTAAGTTTTTGCTTCCATTTCATTGGACCGGTACCTATTTGACTTCAGTGATCATGGGAAATCAGATTGTACTCCATGGTCTACAGATATCTTCAGATTGATTTTTGAGATTGGTTTCACTGGGCCTTGTTCATGACTATGACAATTTTTGCCGCATAACTGCATTTGTATTTGCCTATTCATGGCCATAAACACTTTTTTGGTATATTTTCCACATGGATCTGCATTGTATTCTTGGCAGCCATGTATGCAAAGTCAGTACATAATGTAATGAGCAGTTGAGTTCATCCAGCTGGTTCTCTACCACTCCACTTCTGGGTTATTTATAATGTATTTCGGTCATTGCAGATACCCCTCTAATCTCACACATTAGGGGGCATCTGTTATACTAATATTTTCTTCACGATTGCTATCTTGCACAAAGGGCCTTTTTCCATTTCCCTATGCAGACTTTTTATCCCTTTTTGATGAATCCAGAGCTAAAAAATATACATCTTTCCACATAAACGCTCCCTAACTGCTATGCAAGATGTGTATACGCTTGCTGCTCCATATCAGGATTTGTGCCAAAAAATACAAAATTAGGTCAGGTTTCCATATCATAACAAAAGATCTATGATCCTTGGCCTTCCATGTATTGGAAACAATCTTGAATCAGCCCTTCAGTTTCATTTTGGAGGCTATAAGAGCACAATTTCGAACTATGGAAAAGAAGGAGAAAGTATTCAACTTTGAGGGAAAAGTTACTCTAGAGAAATTACTTCATATTGAGTCTACATCCCTTTGTCCCTCAAGTCTGAACACAATGTTCAACCCCCAAGCTCTTCCCTTATTATTGAGAGGACCTCTTTGCCTCTTTCTCATGAGCTTGCCTTTGGTGGAGGATTGAAATGGTGGGGACCCAGTTGGAAGGAACTTGGTTTCTTGGTTTCGAACCATACTGACATGGAAGTCTGTAATGTTGACACTTTTTATGATCAATTATTAATAGAAATACTCCTTTCCTGTCCTATTGGTATCTTGCAAATATATGATTATTATCCATGGGCGTGTTTGTAATGTTTATTAATGGATTATGCTATCTGATGTGATAATCCCTTTTATATCATCACTATATACTTGCTTTGCTTGTTTTTTGAGAACTTTTCACAGGTATAAATCTTTGGGTCAAAGTGCTCCATGGTGGAATATCATCAAACGTTGGATTGAGGTAGGCCTCTTTCTTGTATTGCACATTAGTCTATATAGAATATGTTGGAATTGAGTTGATTTCTGCAGTCATACCTGTCTATTGTGGTTTACCCTTGGCCATAGAGATTTTTTCCCTTGTAACACCTCCCGGTCTAGGATCGATCAAGAAATTGAGTCTGATTGACTCGTTGTTCCCTCAGGAACCTCAATTAAATGAATAGGCCCCCTTCTTCTTAAGGCGTCGGTTCTATGGAACCTGTGACCTCTTCCTTAACGCTTTAAAGCTTCAATGTAATTAGGTGCTAGCTCTCCTTTAGCTAAGCTCCTTCCCTCACGTGACAATTGGTGGTGACCACGTGCTTGAGTGAAAGGTGCATCACGATTTCGCGTTTCACGACTCTGGGAGTGTTGCTACCTCTATTCTCCCGATATCTGAAATTGTGATGGCATTGGATCAACGGTCCAGATCTCCCTTTGAGCGACGGTTGCGATCAAGTCGGGGTTTTGTGTTTCGCGACTTTAGAAGTATCCTTACCTCCATCCACCCGATATCCAAAATTGAGATGGCGCTAGATCGACGGTCCAGATCTACCCTCGAACCGACGGCTCAAATTAAATTGTCATGGTTTCGGGTTTCACGAGTTCCAAGAACTTTTGCCTCTGAATTCTCGAGGTGCGAAATCCTGACAAACCTAGATCTATGGTCCAAATTCTTCCTTCGATCAGTGACTGCGATATTTTTTTGATTTCGCATTTCGCGAGTTCTTTCTACTCTTCCTTTGAATTCTTTGTGTCATAAGTCAGCGAAAGGATGAGATCCTGTCACATGTCCTCCTTGATTATGGATGGTCCTGATGGCTTCAGAACGATCAACAGTTGCGATCTTTTCGCGATTTCGTGAGTTTTCACAACTCGAACTTTGACTTCTACGAGTCATGAGACAACGAAATGTTGAGCTCCCGCCGCATGCCCTCCTTGGCGATGGATGGTCCCGCTAATTTCAAAATGATCGACGACTACGATCTTTTCGCAATTTCGCCTTTCGCAAGTTTCCACAACTCTGTCCTTTAACCTTTCCACCTTGCGAGTCAACGAAACATTGCTCTCCCACCACGTTTCTGTAAGTTTTAAACCTGTGAAATAAAGAAATGCATATAGATTCTTAAGCAAAATAGAATTTAATCAATGGCTCATTCACATAGTACACAGAGATTTATACCGGAAACCCTCAACCGAGAAAACCTTTCTTATATTCATTATATCGAATTTCATTATTTACCATACAATATATATATAATGTTTTTAGGTATTCCATAGATACGAAAACCCTAATCCCTTAATCCGAGATTAATTTACAAAATCGCTAAAAATAGCAAAATCCGCTAAAAATAGAAAAAAACACCCAGACGCAGGGATCGTCAGATGCAGTTGTCATATCTGACGTGCCCACACACACACACATGCAAATAATATAACACATACCCAACAGTGTCCTGTCTTGATGGATGGTTCCGATGATTTCGGAATTTTGTGACCTTGTCCCTCCTGTGTACATTCAAAGCTTTAATGTTAGAGAACTTTTACCTTGATAGGATGACTACGATCCGTTTGCGCTTAGATCAGACAGTTGAGGTCCTTCCTCCTCTGCACTTGTTCCTCATTTTCTGGACGCTAATCGGACGGTCCAGATCTTCTCTCTAAGCTAAAGCTTTCTTCAGAATTAGAATATTTTCGAAAGATTCAAAAGCTTCGACCTTTGTCCTTCTCGCGAGTCTGTTTCTTGGATCTTGTTTGCACTTCTTGGAAAGTGTTACTCCTCTTGAACTTCATCTTTCCAAATATTTTGATCTCCCAAGCACCTCTTTCTTTTCTGGGAAATTCGTCACTTCAGATCCAAAGATTCTTGAAAATAATCATTTCTCGCCTTCTAGAGTTCCTCCGCTCTCGTCCTTCGACTTCTTGATAGAGTCACTTCGACTCTTCGTCGAATTTCAGGTATTTTCACTCTTTCCAACATATCTTTACACAAAATTTGTATCCTTGCGACGACTATGCACTCCTTGTGGTAGTCGCTTTACACTCCCTGCAAAGAAAGTCTTACTCTATCTCTTCTGAGCTTTACAAGTCGACACAAACTTTGTCAACACACTCCTTGCAGACTGTGTGGACACCTTACACTGGCTCACGAAGAAAAGCAATTTAAATTCTAAGCAATCATTTCAAATCTACATACACTCGTAGCAAGATTCATTCATTCTTGAAACAAACAACAACAAGAGAGTCTCATTAACAACAATAGTCTCACACATTTGGATCAATTTTCCCTTGTTATCTTCATTTGAAATCAAGAAAATGGTTACAGTAAAATTCAAAGCAAAAACTACTATTCACAAACTCCCACTTGCTCATAACTATCGTAACCCTTCTTCTGGGCATACAAAATCCCTCTTTATACAAAAGAAAACGAACTAACTGCTATCTAATTGCAGTTACATTGAGACTAGGGTTAATCTCTTCGGTCATGCATGCTCATTTTGTATCCATGCGTGTGATCTTTCCTTTTATTGTTTTCTATCATCTTCAAAAGATTTCAGTATCGGCCAACATTCGATATTTTGAATTGGTACTCAAGCGCTGAGTTGTCCTATCACGTGTACTTGCTGATGATGCTCCTGCATCATACTCCCTTGGGTAAAAATTCATGGACTCCTGTCCATGAGCTCCTTCAATGAATTTCCATGCTTTTGGATATCAACTTCACTCTCCCAACTGGCATCTTCTATTGGGTGTCCCTTCCACTTGACCAGATATTCAAAATAGGTCTTCCTCCTGGTCTTCTTACCAATCCTCTTATCAACGATATTTTCCATCTATGGTTTTTCTGATATAGGAATTCGTTTCTCCCACTGAATCTTCCCTTGATCTGATGATCCCTTTGTGTCATCCTTCCTATAAGGATAAATTTATGAAACATTGAATATGGGTGATATGCCCACATCATCTGGAAACTCAATATCATAGGCATTTGCATCAAACTTCCTTGAGATCTTACATGGTCCTATCTTTTTCATATTTAACTTGTTATATGTCCCCCTAGGAAACCTTTCTTTCATGAGATGTGTCAGAACCTCATCTCCTACTTCAAATTGAAGTTCTCTATGATGTTGATTAGCTCTGTGTTTGTACTCCTGGCTAGAACTCTGCAACTTCTCTCTGATTTGGCTATGGAGCTTCTTCATTTCTGCAGCAAAATCTTCTGCTCCAGCGCTTCTGATCTCACTATGTTCCAAGTCTCTCAACTCAGATACTCCCCTGGGTTGCATTCCATAAAATATTTGGAATAGGCTCTTTCCAGTGCTCATGTTTGGTGAATCGTTGTATGCAAATTCTGCTTGTGGCAGAATATGATCCCACTGATTCTGATGTTTAGTGATCAGAATCCTCAACAAGTTTCCCAAACTTTTGTTTACCACCTCATTATATCCATCGGTCTGAGGCTGATAAGTTGAGATGAAGGAAAAATCTCTCCCCAACTTCTTCCATAGTGTTCTCCAAAAATGACAAACAAATTTGGTGTCTCTGTCTGAGACATTGCTTCTGGGTAGGCCGTGAAGTCTCACAACTTCCTTAAAGAACATATTTGCAACATGCGTTGCATCACTGGTCTTCTAACATGGGATAAAGTGTTACATATTTGAAAATCTATCCACCACCACAAATATGGAAATGCATCCTCTTTGCATTCTTTGCAGTCCCAACACAAATCCATGCTTATTGCATCCCAAGGCCTCTCTGGTATGGGTAATGGTTGATACAATCCAGTGTTTTGTCTTTTAACTTTTGCATGTTCGTAGATTCTACATCTGTTCATGAATTTTATCACGTCTATTCTCATACCTGGCCAATAGTATGAACTGCTCAACTGTGCAAACATCTTATCATGGCTGAAATGTCCATCCAATCCTCCACTATGTTTTTCCTTCAAAAGGTTATCCCTCATTGAGCATTTTGGTATGCACAATTGATTACCCTTGAACAACAATCCCTCTTGAATCATATACTTTGTCTACTAGCTTCTATCTCTCGGGATAGGATTCATGCATGCTTCGTATGCTTCTTTGAAATCTGGATCATCATTGTACATTTCCTCAAGGTGTTCAAACCCTAAGGTCTTTACCTAAAATTATTGTAGAATCAAACATCTCCTGCTCAACGCATCAACAACTTTGTTAGCATTCCCAACAATATGTTTTATGACAAAAGTAAAGTTCTGCATAAATTCAATCCACTTTACATGCCTTTGATTCAATGTTTCCTGTCTGTTTATGAATTGTAAATCTTGGTTATCGCTATACAAGACAAACTCTTGTGGGATAGGGTAATGTCTCCATTTCTTCAAGGCTTGAATTATGGAATAAAACTCTTTGTCACAGGTGGAGTATTTTCTCTTAGTCTCATTCAGCTTCTCACTAAAGTAAGCAACATGTCTATTATCCTAGCTCAAAAATCCTCCAATTGAAATGCCACTTGCATCACACCTTACCTGAAACGTCTTCTCAAAATTTGGCAAGACCAGAATTGGTCGCTCTGTTATTTTCTCCTTCAATATATTGAAGCTCTTCTCAGCTTCCTATGTCCATTTAAAAGATCGGTGCATATTATTTACTGTTTCCATCATTGGTGCACAAATCCCACTGAAATCTTTGATGAACTTCCTATAGAAACTCACCAATCCATGGAAGCTTCCTACCTCGAACATGCTCTTTGGTGATGGCCATTATTTGATTGCTTTCACCTTCTCCGGATCCATCTTCGATTCATTCGAAGAGATCACGAAACCCAACTAAATGATTTATGTCTTCATAAAAGAGGAATTCTTCAGATTTATCAACAACTTCTCCCGTTACAGTCTCTTCATCACTAGTGTCAGGTGCCTCAAATGCTCCTCCTTAGTCCTGCTAAAGATCAGTATATCATCTAGATACACAACCACGAACTTGCCAATGAAATCTTTTAGTATTTCATTCATCAACCTCATAAAAGTACTTGGGGCATTGCTTAAGCCAAATGGCATAAAAAGCCACTCATACAAACCTTCATTTGTCTTAAAGGCTATCTTCCACTCATCACCTTCTCTCATTCTGATCTAGTGATATCCACTTTTCAGATCTATCTTAGAAAATAAATTTTCCCCACTTAAGCAATCCATCAAATAATCTATTCTTGGCAAAGGGAATCTATACCTGATTGTGATCTTGTTGATGGCTCTCGAGTCTGTACACATTCTCCATCCTCCATCTTTCTTTGGGCTCAACACAGTTGGTACTACGCATGGGCTCAAGCTTTCTCTGACCAAACCCTTGTCTAACAATTCATGTACCTGATTCTTTACTTCCTCATTCTCTTGAGGTGTCATTCTATATGTTGCTTTGTTTGGCAGACTTGCTCCTGGTATCAAATCGATATGATGGTTGATACTTATGATGGGTGGCAATGAGTTAGGCAACTCATCCAACACTATGTCAGCAAAATTATCCAACAGTTCATGAACTTCTTCAGGTAAATCATCCATCTAAGTACTAGTAAGGATAACTATGGGTTTCCTCACCACAACAAACTGCATCTCCTATTCTTTCTTAACTTCTTTCAGGAGTTCCTTCCCACTCATGAGAAGTATGCGTGTGTTGGATTCCCCTTTCACTTTCTTCTCCTCTATTGGAAGCAACATGTGTGTCCTACCATTCTTATCCAAGGTGTATGTATTCTTCCTCCCATCGTGAATGACATTCCTATCAAAATGCCATGGTCTTCCCAAAAAAATATGGCATACATCTATGGGAATTACATCACACAGAATTTCATCTCTATACGCTCCTATCTTAAATTCAACAAGGCATTGTTTAGTAACCATTACCTGGTGTCCTTTCTGCAACCATGAGACTTTATATGGATCTAGATGTGTAGTTGTATCCAGCTCCAATTTCTCCATCATCTCTTTGGATACTAAGTTATCAGTGTTCCCACTGTCAATTATCACCTTGCATACTCTGTCTTTAGTCTTGCAAGTTGTCCTGAATAGACTGTTCCTCTGTACTGGCTTTTTAACTTCTACCTCTAGTTTTAAAAGAACTTTCCTCATCATCAAGGATGTTCCATCCTCTGCTCCTTCTGCTTCAACATTCTCTCTTTGTGCTTCTAAAATGTGAGCTTCTCCTCCCTCTTTCTTTTTCTCGAGGCATTCCCAAGACATGATCCCTGTCTTTCCACAGGAATAACACCTTATTCCTCCTCTGCCTCTTCCTCTAGAAGAGTTTCTTCCTCCACCCTGTCTTCCTCGGGAACTTCCTCCTCTTTCTGAGTGACTGTGTGGGGTTTCAGCCTCATCTTTGGAATTATACACTTTCTCATGGGCAACTCCCTTGCCTTTGTACAGGGTTGAGATTTTACTTTTTCCTCGTTGGCTTTGTTTTCTGGCCAACTTCTCTTCTGCCTTCAGTGCAAACTGATAAGTATCCTCCACTATCCTTATCGACATCATGCTGCTATCATCCTGGAATTCATACCTCAGGCCATTTATATACCTGGAAACTTTTTCTTCATCCTTCTCTTTTTGTCCAGCTCTGATGTTCAGCTTGTAGAACTCCTCTGTGTATTCTTTGACTATCATACCGTTCTGTCTCAGGTTCTGCAATTTCCTGAACAAGTTGATTTGATAATATTTGGGCATGAATTTAGCCTTCATCTTGGATACCATTCTGTCCCAATTCTTTATCTTCTGTTTGCCTCTACTCCGCCTCTCAGCCTGCAGTTCATCCCACCACAGTGTTGCATGCCCTTTAAGCCTGGTGATAGCATGTCTCGCCTTTCTCTCCTCATCGACGTCTTCATAGTCGAAGTATTTTTCCATGGATCGTATCCATTCCAGCAATTCTTCAGCATCCATATTGCCTTCACACATTGGGACTTCTACTTTCTCTCTAGTTCCCAACTTCACAACAGCTTTCAACAAGCGTTCTTCAGCTACATCTCCTCCTGCATCTTCTTCGACTTCTTCTTCTTCACTATATGCATCGTTGATGTCTCTAGTATATGGTGCTCTTCTTTACACTACCTCCATCACTTCCAACCTTGCATGAAGTTCTTGCATCTCCCTTTCTACAACACAATTGGCTAAAGGTGGCTCCCCTCATCTCCTTGGTGGTATTGTGTTGACTGTCTCTCACACACAGAGTGTTACTTAGAGTTCTTTTGTCTCCTTTATCTCCTTTTATCTCCTTCACCTAAAATCTACAGATGAAAATCAAATCTGATACCACTTGATGCAGACCCCCCTTCTCTCCTAAGGGTTGTGTGACCTCCCGGTCTAGGATCATTCAAGAAATTGAATTTGATTGACTCTTTGTCCCCTCAGGAACCTCAATTAACTGAATAGGCCCCCTTCTTCTTAAGGTATCGGTTTTATGGAACCTGCAGGCTCTTCCTTAATGCTTTAAAGCTTCAGTGTAATTAGGCGCTAGCTCTCCTCTAGCTAATCCCCTTACCTCATGTGACCGTTGGCGATGACCAAGCGCTTCATTGAAAGGCGCATCGTGATTTTGTGTTTCGTGACTCTGGGAATGTTGCTACCTCTATTCTACCGATATCTAAAATTGTGATGGCGATGGATCGATGGTCCAAATATCTCTTTGATCGACGACTGCGATCAAGTTGGGGTTTCGCGTTTCGCGACTTTGGAAGTCTCCTTACCTCCATTCTCTCGATATATGAAATTGCGATGGCGCTAGATCAACAGTCCAAATATCCCCTCAAACCAATGGCTCAGATTAAATAGTCATGGTTTCAGGTTTTGCGAGTACCTAGAAATATTGCCTCTAAATTCCTGAGGTGCGAAATCGTGACAAAGCCAGATCTACGGTCCAAATTCTTCCTTCGATCATTGGCTGCGATATTTTCAAAACTTCGTGTTTCACGAGTTCTTGCAACTTGTCCTTTGACTTCTTTGTGTCACAAGTCAGTGAAAGGATGAGATCCTGCCACGTGTCCTCCTTGATGATGGACGGTCCTGATGGCTTATGCACAATCAACGGTTGCTATCTTTTCACAATTTCACGTTTCACGAGTTTTCACAACTCGACCTTTGACTTCTTCGAGTCACGATTCAACAAAATGTTGAGCTCCTTCCATGTTTCCTCCTTGCGGTAGTCTCTTTACACTCCCTGCAAAGAAAGTATTACGCTATCTCTTATGAGCTTTACGATTCGACAGAGACTTTGTCAATGCACTCCTTGTGGACTGTGTGCACACCTTGCACCAGCTCACAAAGAAAAGAGATTTAAATTCTAAGCAAGCATTTCAAAGCTAAATACACTCATAGAAATATTCATTCATTCTTGAAACAAACAACAACAACGGAGTCTCACAAACAACAACAGTCTCACACATTTGGATCATTTTTCCTCTGTTATCTTCATTTGAAATCAAGAAAATGGTTACAGTAAAATTCAAAGCAACAACTATTGTTCAAAAACTCCTACTTGCTCATAACTATCGTAACCCTTCTTCTGGGCATACAAAATCTCTCTTTATACAAAACAAAACAAACTAACTACTATGTGATTGCAGTTACATTGAGACTAGGCTCAATCTCTTTGGTGACGTGTTCTCGTTCTGTCTCCACGTGCATGATATTTCCTTTTATTGTTTTCTATCAGCTTCAAAATATTTCACTACCAACCAGCGTTCGAGATTCTGAATTGGTCCTCAGGCGTTGAGTTATCCTGCCATGTGTACTTGCTGATGATGCTCCTGCATCAGCATCAACCTCTGCGCCATCCATCAATGCAGGCGGGCAGGCTGTCTGAGTAGGCAGGGTTTCCTTGAATTATTTGGCTTGAAATATATCTCTCAGTGCACCAAGGGACCATCTCCTTTTTTGCTCCTGGGCGAAGGGATATGAGTAGTAAGAATATGCCCTAGAGTACTGGAACCTCTGTTCATCATGCTCGAAGGTGTTCATTGTATCTAGATAGAACTGTTGTCAAACTGCTGCCATAAGTTAATGATAATTTTTTTTTTCTCCAGTTGATGTTTGAAATGAAAATTTGGAAGGGATAATATAACCCTCCGCAAATATTGGTTTAATGCGTATCAATGGAAGATCTCCTCGAGCCTTTCACTGATCAATGACAATCTCCACAGTTCGTGCATAATGAGTTGTTACCATTAAAGCTTACTAATTGCATATTTAGAAAAAAGTACTAAGGTGGCGATGACGACGAAGAGCGATTAAGGATTAGAGATTTCGTAAAGTCACCAACCGGACAATGCGCGAAAGGATAACACAACCCTCCACAAATCTTGGTTTAATTTGTATTAATGACAAATATTCTCTAGTCTTTCAAACATTTATGAAATTCTTATCGGTTTATGCATGATGAGCTATTAGCATTAACGATTAGTAATTGAATATCTAGAAAGAAATGCGAAGGTGGTCGGGATAGTGAAGAGTGATTAGGTATTGTGCATTTCGTCGACCTGCCAACTCGCGAAAGAGATTCCAAGAAATGGACAAATATGGAAAGTGGTCAGTCAGGCTTCAAAATAGGTTCACAAGTTATACTCAGGAGACATGAGGGGTCGATGGTCAAATTATATGTCTATGAACTTTTTACTGCAAAATTTGTAACACGGAACAGAGCACAATGACAGATTTCAGTGGTCAATTTGTATATTGCGAAATTTTGTGTGTTGTGTATAAAAGCATGAGGCATTCAGAAAAATGACACATTGGGAAAAACAACTAAGTAACCAGAAAGGGAAAGTAAACGAGAAAAAGAAATGGGAATTTGGTTTCCAACTTGTAGATAGGAGAATTTTGGGTGTTGTTTGCAGGCGGCAAAACAATGGAAATGCAATGTTGAGCCCGCTTACCCGAGAACTTGTGATCCAAAAATTTTGCTGAATATGAAACGGGGAAGCGGTCGGTCGGACTCATGATATAAAAGTATCAATGGAAATCTGACGACGTGAATCCGCTAACCCCCGCACATAGACATTTTCCAAAAAATGACTAATTAATCAGAAAGGGAAAGTAGAGGGAAAAAAGAAATGGGATGGGAATTTTCAGAAGCAGGAATTGGTGTAAGAAAGCCCCATTAATGGTCTTAATAGTAACTATGAAGTCCATTAAACATGTGAATAGGCTCTTCAATCAAGGAATATATAAAGCGAGCCATGCTTATAGTTTCTAGGATGTGTTTGTATAAGAGAAGCATCGAAAAGCCACAAGAAAATTAATTTTGGGATGTTTAAGTAAAATTATTGTATTGTTAACTTCATCGTAAGTATAACAACGATGAATTTGAATTTTAAGACGAATTTGAATTTTAATGTTCTGTGGTTGATATGATAGTTCCATTGGACTTCACATAGTATATATCCTTCTATTTCAAAATATTTCTGGAAATGAATTTTGCTAAGTTCATTGATCAAGGAAAAGTGCTAAAATGATCCACATACTACATTTGTGTCAGAGAGCCTATATTAAAAGTCAAAGTAGGTCCTGTATATTCTTTAAGATCATAAAAAAATCACCAAGATCCTGAATCTATCATTATTTTTCCATAATGAATCATACAACCAAGGTTCCATAGAGTAGTACGCATCGACCTATGCATCAAACAATTTGATATATAAAATAAAACACACGTGGCATTGGTTTTCTCTTACATCTGGTATATGTTCCCATGAGAAAATAATTTGGGCCATGAAATATGAACAAAAGTCTTCCAAACACAAGACAACACAAAACCAGCGGAGCTTCTCCATTGTATCCCAGCTATAACCAAACCCCCAAATGGGGAACAAGAAACTTATCGATTACTAGTTTACCATGAAGCAAGATCACTATGGACATTTGCTTCTGAAAGTGACATGTTCTATCACTACCCGTTTTAACAATGCCAAATTTCCAATATTATTGGAAATTCATTATGGTTCTTCCCAGAGGAGAAAGATGTTTCAACGGTTCAAAGGATGGGCCTGAGTTATTCAAAGTTGGATACTTTGTATGGGGTTTGTCCTCATGCTTCCCATTTCTGAACTGAACAATCCTATGCGCTTGTACATCAAAAATAAATGCACCTACCTGTATGAATTCCAATTCCCAAACTCCCCAATATCTATAGCAAGTTATGACTATCTCAAGCTCATGCTTCAATCCATGTTGAGCCATTTTTTTTCAAATAGGGCATTGATTTGATTTGTAGTTAGATTCTCCCTGTTTTTTCAAGTGCAAAAAAAGAGACAAAATCTCTGGAAAAAAAAATTTACAGCCATAGATGTAAACTTCGAAGAACTGGAGTCTGGCGAACATTCATTTGGGTATTGAAGAAAAATTACAGACACACAAGATATTTTTTCGTTTCCTAGCAAAGCCTGATATGATTTTTTTTTATTTTTTTTCAGCCGATATGCAGTATTGCATTGTCCTCATTTAAGGTAAATTTGTTATGTATCTGAAAGTTGTGCAACATGTAGACATTGTTTGCCTTTTTCTATAGTTATACTTCATATGGAAATTATGCTAACCCAGGAAGCACATCTTGTAATAGAGGTTGTCTAATTGTAAAATGTATGATTGTGTTTCCCACGGTTCGGATGGAAGCATTGAAGCAATGCCTATATTTAAGGGAATTTTTTACTGCATCGTAGACAATCAATTGTATCATCATTTATGAAAGTAGAAGCAGGAGTAGGAGAGTTTCATTTGGCACATACAGGCTCAAAGGGGGTCAAGTATGCATTCACTGCAACTAAAACACCCTCAACCTGGGCACGTGATCATAGCAATTAATATATTGAACAATATAATATACAATTGCACAACAAAAAAGGAAAAACTGCAGAAAATTGGTGAAGGCAATTTGTATGAGCAAAGTGAGGATGAAATTGTAGATGTATACGCACAACAGTTGTAGATCTATTTAGTTTCTTGAGATCCTGTACTATGTATGTTCACAATTCTATTACTAATGTTGCTTGGGTTGTGCGAAAGATCCTTTATTTAAGATCTCTTTTCTTTGTTATGTTTTTGAAGAGCATAAGTGGAAATTTCCCTTTATTCAATTGTTGTTCCATTGAAGAAAACAAATTTGAATAGGTGTCGAACAATTGAAGCTGCAACATGGAATAGTGCAATAGTTGTGTAACATAAATGAGGTACATGGACATGTGAAAGTAAAGGACAAAACTGGATTTGGAGAATGGTACCATTTCCTTGTCGTTGTCTAACTCTCCATCTTTTATATGGAGAATGTGTTGTGACCCAAGTTTTCTTGTGAGTGTGACAGTTGCACCAATGGTTCTGATTGGGTAAGTGTCGTTGCTCTGTGCAAGTTGGTTGATAGTTGTGTCCGGGACGAAACGATATTCTGAAAAAATAGCAGGAATTTTTTGCACAATACTT